>JAQNBH010000011.1:16993226-17168808 GCA_028752905.1 Cladorhizidae sp. MBARI D1340-BT2
TGTTGGACTCCATGCATGTCTACATAGTTCAACTCTCACTGTTGGACTACATGCAAGCCTACAAAGTTCAACTCTCACTGTTGGACTACATGCATGCCTACAAAGTTCAACTCTCACTGTTTGACTACATGCATGTCAACAAAGTTCAACTCTCACTGTTGGACTACATGCATGTCTACAAAGTTCAACTCTCACCTTTAGACTACATGCATGTCTACAAAGTTCAACTCTCACTGTTGGACTACATGCATGTCTACAAAGTTCAACTCTCACTGTTGGACTACATGCATGTCTACAAAGTTCAACTCTCACTGTTGGACTACATGCATGTCTAAAAAGTTCAACTCTCACTGTTGGACTACATGCATGTCTACAAAGTTCAACTCTCACTGTTGGACTACATGCATGTCTACAAAGTTCAACTCTCACTGTTGGACTACATGCATGCCTACAAAGTTAAACTCTCACTGTTGGACTACTTGCATGTCTACAAAGTTCAACTCTCACTGTTGAACTACATGCATGCCTACAAAGTTCAACTCTCACTGTTGGACTACATGCATGTCTACAAAGTTCAACTCTCACTGTTGGACTACATGCATGTCTACAAAGTTCAACTCTCACTGTTGGACTACATGCATGTCTACAAAGTTCAACTCTCACTGTTGGACTACATGCATGTCTACAAAGTTCAACTCTCACTGTGGGACTACATGCATGCCTACAAAGTTCAACTCTCACTGTTGGACTACATGCATGTCTACAAAGTTCAACTCTCACTGTTGGACTACATGCATGTCTACAAAGTTCAACTCCCACTGTTGGACTACATGCATGCCTACAAAGTTCAACTCTCACTGTTGGACTACATGCATGTCTACAAAGTTCAACTCTCACTGTTGGACTACATGCATGTCTACAAAGTTCAACTCTCACTGTTGGACTACATGCATGCCTACAAAGTTCAACTCTCACTGTTGGACTACATGCATGTCTACAAAGTTCAACTCTCACTGTAGGACTACATGCATGTCTACAAAGTTCAACTCTCACTGTTGGACTACATGCATGCCTACAAAGTTCAACTCTCACTGTTGGACTACATGCATGTCTACAAAGTTCAACTCTCACTGTTGGACTACATGCATGTCTACAAAGTTCAACTCTCACTGTTGGACTACATGCATGCCTACAAAGTTCAACTCTCACTGTTGGACTACATGCATGTCTACAAAGTTCAACTCTCACTGTTGGACTACATGCATGTCTACAAAGTTCAACTCTCAATGTTGGACTACATGCATGCCTACAAAGTTCAACTCTCACTGTTGGACTACATGCATGTCTACAAAGTTCAACTCTCACTGTTGGACTCCATGCATGTCTACAAAGTTCAACTCTCACTGTTGGACTACATGCATGTCTACAAAGTTCAACTCTCACTGTTGGACTACATGCATGTCTACAAAGTTCAACTCTCACTGTTGGACTACATGCATGTCTACAAAGTTCAACTCTCACTGTTGGACTCCATGCATGTCTACATAGTTCAACTCTCACTGTTGGACTACATGCATGCCTACAAAGTTCAACTCTCACTGTTGGACTACATGCATGTCAACAAAGTTCAACTCTCACTGTTGGACTACATGCATGTCTACAAAGTTCAACTCTCACCGTTAGACTACATGCATGTCTACAAAGTTCAACTCTCACTGTTGGACTACATGCATGTCTACAAAGTTCAACTCTCACTGTTGGACTACATGCATGTCTACAAAGTTCAACTCTCACTGTTGGACTACATGCATGTCTAAAAAGTTCAACTCTCACTGTTGGACTACATGCATGTCTACAAAGTTCAACTCTCACTGTTGGACTACATGCATGTCTACAAAGTTCAACTCTCACTGTTGGACTACATGCATGCCTACAAAGTTAAACTCTCACTGTTGGACTACATGCATGTCTACAAAGTTCAACTCTCACTGTTGAACTACATGCATGCCTACAAAGTTCAACTCTCACTGTTGGACTACATGCATGTCTACAAAGTTCAACTCTCACTGTTGGACTACATGCATGTCTACAAAGTTCAACTCTCACTGTTGGACTACATGCATGCCTACAAAGTTCAACTCTCACTGTTGGACTACATGCATGTCTACAAAGTTCAACTCTCACTGTTGGACTACATGCATGCCTACAAAGTTCAACTCTCACTGTTGGACTACATGCATGTCTACAAAGTTCAACTCTCACTGTTGGACTACATGCATGTCTACAAAGTTCAACTCTCACTGTTGGACTACATGCATGCCTACAAAGTTCAACTCTCACTGTTGGACTACATGCATGTCTACAAAGTTCAACTCTCACTGTTGGACTACATGCATGCCTACAAAGTTCAACTCTCACTGTTGGACTACATGCATGTCTACAAAGTTCAACTCTCACTGTTGGACTACATGCATGTCTACAAAGTTCAACTCTCACTGTTGGACTACATGCATGTCTACAAAGTTCAACTCTCAATGTTGGACTACATGCATGCCTACAAAGTTCAACTCTCACTGTTGGACTACATGCATGTCTACATAGTTCAACCCTCACTGTTGGACTACATGCATGTCTACAAAGTTCAACTCTCACTGTTGGACTACATGCATGCCTACAAAGTTCAACTCTCACTGTTGGATACATGCATGTCTACATAGTTCAACTCTCACTGTTGGACTACATGCATGTCTACATAGTTCAACTCTCACTGTTGGACTACATGCATGCCTACAAAGTTCAACTCTCACTGTTGGACTACATGCATGTCTACAAAGTTCAACTCTCACTGTTGGACTACATGCATGTCTACAAAGTTCAACTCTCACTGTTGGACTACATGCATGTCTACAAAGTTCAACTCTCACTGTTGGACTACATGCATGTCTACAAAGTTCTGTTGTACTACATGCATGTCTACAAAGTTCAACTCTCACTGTTGGACTACATGCATGTCTACAAAGTTCAACTCTCACTGTTGGACTACATGCATGTCTAAAAAGTTCAACTCTCACTGTTGGACTACATGCATGTCTACAAAGTTCAACTCTCACTGTTGGACTACATGCATGTCTACATAGTTCAACTCTCACTGTTGGACTACATGCATGTCTACAAAGTTCAACTCTCACTGTTGGACTACATGCATGCCTACAAAGTTCAACTCTCACTGTTGGACTACATGCATGTCTACAAAGTTCAACTCTCACTGTTGGACTACATGCATGTCTACAAAGTTCAACTCTCACTGTTGGACTACATGCATGCCTACAAAGTTAAACTCTCACTGTTGGACTACTTGCATGTCTACAAAGTTCAACTCTCACTGTTGAACTACATGCATGCCTACAAAGTTCAACTCTCACTGTTGGACTACATGCATGTCTACAAAGTTCAACTCTCACTGTTGGACTACATGCATGTCTACAAAGTTCAACTCTCACTGTTGGACTACATGCATGCCTACAAAGTTCAACTCTCACTGTTGGACTACATGCATGTCTACAAAGTTCAACTCTCACTGTTGGACTACATGCATGTCTACAAAGTTCAACTCCCACTGTTGGACTACATGCATGCCTACAAAGTTCAACTCTCACTGTTGGACTACATGCATGTCTACAAAGTTCAACTCTCACTGTTGGACTACATGCATGTCTACAAAGTTCAACTCTCACTGTTGGACTACATGCATGCCTACAAAGTTCAACTCTCACTGTTGGACTACATGCATGTCTACAAAGTTCAACTCTCACTGTAGGACTACATGCATGTCTACAAAGTTCAACTCTCACTGTTGGACTACATGCATGCCTACAAAGTTCAACTCTCACTGTTGGACTACATGCATGTCTACAAAGTTCAACTCTCACTGTTGGACTACATGCATGTCTACAAAGTTCAACTCTCACTGTTGGACTACATGCATGCCTACAAAGTTCAACTCTCACTGTTGGACTACATGCATGTCTACAAAGTTCAACTCTCACTGTTGGACTACATGCATGTCTACAAAGTTCAACTCTCAATGTTGGACTACATGCATGCCTACAAAGTTCAACTCTCACTGTTGGACTACATGCATGTCTACAAAGTTCAACTCTCACTGTTGGACTCCATGCATGTCTACAAAGTTCAACTCTCACTGTTGGACTACATGCATGTCTACAAAGTTCAACTCTCACTGTTGGACTACATGCATGTCTACAAAGTTCAACTCTCACTGTTGGACTACATGCATGTCTACAAAGTTCAACTCTCACTGTTGGACTCCATGCATGTCTACATAGTTCAACTCTCACTGTTGGACTACATGCATGCCTACAAAGTTCAACTCTCACTGTTGGACTACATGCATGTCAACAAAGTTCAACTCTCACTGTTGGACTACATGCATGTCTACAAAGTTCAACTCTCACCGTTAGACTACATGCATGTCTACAAAGTTCAACTCTCACTGTTGGACTACATGCATGTCTACAAAGTTCAACTCTCACTGTTGGACTACATGCATGTCTACAAAGTTCAACTCTCACTGTTGGACTACATGCATGTCTAAAAAGTTCAACTCTCACTGTTGGACTACATGCATGTCTACAAAGTTCAACTCTCACTGTTGGACTACATGCATGTCTACAAAGTTCAACTCTCACTGTTGGACTACATGCATGCCTACAAAGTTAAACTCTCACTGTTGGACTACATGCATGTCTACAAAGTTCAACTCTCACTGTTGAACTACATGCATGCCTACAAAGTTCAACTCTCACTGTTGGACTACATGCATGTCTACAAAGTTCAACTCTCACTGTTGGACTACATGCATGTCTACAAAGTTCAACTCTCACTGTTGGACTACATGCATGCCTACAAAGTTCAACTCTCACTGTTGGACTACATGCATGTCTACAAAGTTCAACTCTCACTGTTGGACTACATGCATGTCTACAAAGTTCAACTCCCACTGTTGGACTACATGCATGCCTACAAAGTTCAACTCTCACTGTTGGACTACATGCATGTCTACAAAGTTCAACTCTCACTGTTGGACTACATGCATGTCTACAAAGTTCAACTCTCACTGTTGGACCACATGCATGCCTACAAAGTTCAACTCTCACTGTTGGACTACATGCATGTCTACAAAGTTCAACTCTCACTGTTGGACTACATGCATGTCTACAAAGTTCAACTCTCACTGTTGGACTACATGCATGCCTACAAAGTTCAACTCTCACTGTTGGACTACATGCATGTCTACAAAGTTCAACTCTCACTGTTGGACTACATGCATGCCTACAAAGTTCAACTCTCACTGTTGGACTACATGCATGTCTACAAAGTTCAACTCTCACTGTTGGACTACATGCATGTCTACAAAGTTCAACTCTCACTGTTGGACTACATGCATGTCTACAAAGTTCAACTCTCAATGTTGGACTACATGCATGCCTACAAAGTTCAACTCTCACTGTTGGACTACATGCATGTCTACATAGTTCAACCCTCACTGTTGGACTACATGCATGTCTACAAAGTTCAACTCTCACTGTTGGACTACATGCATGTCTACAAAGTTCAACTCTCACTGTTGGACTACATGCATGTCTACATAGTTCAACTCTCACTGTTGGACTACATGCATGCCTACAAAGTTCAACTCTCACTGTTGGACTACATGCATGTCTACAAAGTTCAACTCTCACTGTTGGACTACATGCATGTCTACAAAGTTCAACTCTCACTGTTGGACTACATGCATGTCTACAAAGTTCAACTCTCACTGTTGGACTACATGCATGTCTACAAAGTTCTGTTGTACTACATGCATGTCTACAAAGTTCAACTCTCACTGTTGGACTACATGCATGTCTACAAAGTTCAACTCTCACTGTTGGACTACATGCATGTCTAAAAAGTTCAACTCTCACTGTTGGACTACATGCATGTCTACAAAGTTCAACTCTCACTGTTGGACTACATGCATGTCTACATAGTTCAACTCTCACTGTTGGACTACATGCATGTCTACAAAGTTCAACTCTCACTGTTGGACTACATGCATGCCTACAAAGTTCAACTCTCACTGTTGGACTACATGCACGTCTACAAAGTTCAACTCTCACTGTTGGACTACATGCATGTCTACAAAGTTCAACTCTCACTGTTGGACTACATGCATGCCTACAAAGTTCAACTCTCACTGTTGGACTACATGCATGCCTACAAAGTTCAACTCTCACTGTTGGACTACATGCATGTCTACAAAGTTCAACTCTCACTGTTGGACTACATGCATGTCTACAAAGTTCAACTCTCACTGTTGGACTCCATGCATGTCTACATAGTTCAACTCTCACTGTTGGACTACATACATGTCTACAAAGTTCAACTCTCACTGTTGGACTACATGCATGTCTACAAAGTTCAACTCTCACTGTTGGACTCCATGCATGTCTACATAGTTCAACTCTCACTGTTGGACTACATGCATGCCTACAAACTTCAACTCTCACTGTTAGACTACATGCATGCCTACAAAGTTCAACTCTCACTGTTGGACTACATGCATGTCAACAAAGTTCAACTCTCACTGTTGGACCACATGCATGTCTACAAAGTTCAACTCTCACTGTTGGACTACATGCATGCCTACAAAGTTCAACTCTCACTGTTGGACTACATGCATGTCTACAAAGTTCAACTCTCACTGTTGGACTACATGCATGTCTACAAAGTTCTGTTGGACTACATGCATGTCTACAAAGTTCAACTCTCACTGTTGGACTAAATGCATGTCTACAAAGTTCTGTTGGACTACATGCATGTCTACAAAGTTCAACTCTCACTGTTGGACTACATGCATGTCTACATAGTTCAACTCTCACTGTTGGACTACATGCATGTCTACAAAGTTCAACTCTCACTGTTGGACTACATGCATGCCTACAAAGTTCTCAACTCTCACTGTTGGACTACATGCATGTCTACATAGTTCAACTCTCACTGTTGGACTACATGCATGTCTACAAAGTTCAACTCTCACTGTTGGACTACATGCATGCCTACAAAGTTCAACTCTCACTGTTGGACTACATGCATGTCTACAAAGTTCAACTCTCACTGTTGGACTACATGCATGTCTACAAAGTTAAACTCTCACTGTTGGACTACATGCATGCCTACAAAGTTCAACTCTCACTGTTGGACTACATGCATGTCTACAAAGTTCAACTCTCACTGTTGGACTACATGCATGTCTACAAAGTTCAACTCTCACTGTTGGACTACATGCATGCCTACAAAGTTCAACTCTCACTGTTGGATACATGCATGTCTACATAGTTCAACTCTGACTGTTGGACTACATGCATGTCTACAAAGTTCAACTCTCACTGTTGGACTACATGCATGTCTACAAAGTTCAACTCTCACTGTTGGACTACATGCATGTCTACAAAGTTCAACTCTCACTGTTGGACTACATGCATGTCTACAAAGTTCAACTCTCACTGTTGGACTCCATGCATGTCTACATAGTTCAACTCTCACTGTTGGACTACATGCATGCCTACAAAGTTCAACTCTCACTGTTGGACTACATGCATGCCTACAAAGTTCAACTCTCACTGTTGGACTACATGCATGTCAACAAAGTTCAACTCTCACTGTTGGACCACATGCATGTCTACAAAGTTCAACTCTCACTGTTGGACTACATGCATGCCTACAAAGTTCAACTCTCACTGTTGGAGTACATGCATGTCTACAAAGTTCAACTCTTACTGTTGGACTCCATGCATGTCTACAAAGTTCAACTCTCACTGTTGGACTACATGCATGTCTACAAAGTTCAACTCTCGCTGTTGGACTACATGCATGTCTACAAAGTTCAACTCTCACTGTTGGACTCCATGCATGTCTACAAAGTTCAACTCTCACTGTTGGACTACATGCATGTCTACAAAGTTCAACTCTCGCTGTTGGACTACATGCATGTCTACAAAGTTCAACTCTCACTGTTGGACTACATGCATGTCTACAAAGTTCAACTCTCACTGTTGGACTACATGCATGTCTACAAAGTTCAACTCTCACTGTTAGACTACATGCATGTCTACAAAGTTCAACTCTCACTGTTGGACTACATGCATGTCTACATAGTTCAACTCTCACTGTTGGACTACATGCATGCCTACAAAGTTCAACTCTCACTGTTAGACTACATGCATGTCTACAAAGTTCAACTCTCACTGTTGGACTACATGCATGCCTACAAAGTTCAACTCTCACTGTTAGACTACATGCATGTCTACAAAGTTCAACTCTCGCTGTTGGACTACATGCATGTCTACAAAGTTCAACTCTCACTGTTGGAATCCATGCATGTCTACATAGTTCAACTCTCACTGTTGGACTACATGCATGTCTACAAAGTTCAACTCTCACTGTTGGACTACATGCATGTCTACAAAGTTCAACTCTCACTGTTGGACTACATGCATGCCTACAAAGTTAAACTCTCACTGTTGGACTACATGCATGTCTACAAAGTTCAACTCTCACTGTTGAACTACATGCATGCCTACAAAGTTCAACTCTCACTGTTGGACTACATGCATGTCTACAAAGTTCAACTCTCACTGTTGGACTACATGCATGTCTACAAAGTTCAACTCTCACTGTTGGACTACATGCATGTCTACAAAGTTCAACTCTCACTGTTGGACTACATGCATGCCTACAAAGTTAAACTCTCACTGTTGGACTACATGCATGTCTACAAAGTTCAACTCTCACTGTTGAACTACATGCATGCCTACAAAGTTCAACTCTCACTGTTGGACTACATGCATGTCTACAAAGTTCAACTCTCACTGTTGGACTACATGCATGTCTACAAAGTTCAACTCTCACTGTTGGACTACATGCATGCCTACAAAGTTCAACTCTCACTGTTGGACTACATGCATGTCTACAAAGTTCAACTCTCACTGTTGGACTACATGCATGCCTACAAAGTTCAACTCTCACTGTTGGACTACATGCATGTCTACAAAGTTCAACTCTCACTGTTGGACTACATGCATGTCTACAAAGTTCAACTCTCACTGTTGGACTACATGCATGCCTACAAAGTTCAACTCTCACTGTTGGACTACATGCATGTCTACAAAGTTCAACTCTCGCTGTTGGACTACATGCATGTCTACAAAGTTCAACTCTCACTGTTGGACTCCATGCATGTCTACAAAGTTCAACTCTCACTGTTGGACTACATGCATGTCTACAAAGTTCAACTCTCGCTGTTGGACTACATGCATGTCTACAAAGTTCAACTCTCACTGTTGGACTACATGCATGTCTACAAAGTTCAACTCTCACTGTTGGACTACATGCATGTCTACAAAGTTCAACTCTCACTGTTGAACTACATGCATGCCTACAAAGTTCAACTCTCACTGTTGGACTACATGCATGTCTACAAAGTTCAACTCTCACTGTTGGACTACATGCATGTCTACAAAGTTCAACTCTCACTGTTGGACTACATGCATGTCTACAAAGTTCAACTCTCACTGTTGGACTACATGCATGCCTACAAAGTTAAACTCTCACTGTTGGACTACATGCATGTCTACAAAGTTCAACTCTCACTGTTGAACTACATGCATGCCTACAAAGTTCAACTCTCACTGTTGGACTACATGCATGTCTACAAAGTTCAACTCTCACTGTTGGACTACATGCATGTCTACAAAGTTCAACTCTCACTGTTGGACTACATGGATGCCTACAAAGTTCAACTCTCACTGTTGGACTACATGCATGTCTACAAAGTTCAACTCTCACTGTTGGACTACATGCATGCCTACAAAGTTCAACTCTCACTGTTGGACTACATGCATGTCTACAAAGTTCAACTCTCACTGTTGGACTACATGCATGTCTACAAAGTTCAACTCTCACTGTTGGACTACATGCATGCCTACAAAGTTCAACTCTCACTGTTGGACTACATGCATGTCTACAAAGTTCAACTCTCGCTGTTGGACTACATGCATGTCTACAAAGTTCAACTCTCACTGTTGGACTCCATGCATGTCTACAAAGTTCAACTCTCACTGTTGGACTACATGCATGTCTACAAAGTTCAACTCTCGCTGTTGGACTACATGCATGTCTACAAAGTTCAACTCTCACTGTTGGACTACATGCATGTCAACAAAGTTCAACTCTCACTGTTGGACCACATGCATGTCTACAAAGTTCAACTCTCACTGTTGGACTACATGCATGCCTACAAAGTTCAACTCTCACTGTTGGACTACATGCATGTCTACAAAGTTCAACTCTTACTGTTGGACTCCATGCATGTCTACAAAGTTCAACTCTCACTGTTGGACTACATGCATGTCTACAAAGTTCAACTCTCGCTGTTGGACTACATGCATGTCTACAAAGTTCAACTCTCACTGTTGGACTCCATGCATGTCTACAAAGTTCAACTCTCACTGTTGGACTACATGCATGTCTACAAAGTTCAACTCTCGCTGTTGGACTACATGCATGTCTACAAAGTTCAACTCTCACTGTTGGACTACATGCATGTCTACAAAGTTCAACTCTCACTGTTGGACTACATGCATGTCTACAAAGTTCAACTCTCACTGTTAGACTACATGCATGTCTACAAAGTTCAACTCTCACTGTTGGACTACATGCATGTCTACATAGTTCAACTCTCACTGTTGGACTACATGCATGCCTACAAAGTTCAACTCTCACTGTTAGACTACATGCATGTCTACAAAGTTCAACTCTCACTGTTGGACTACATGCATGCCTACAAAGTTAAACTCTCACTGTTAGACTACATGCATGTCTACAAAGTTCAACTCTCGCTGTTGGACTACATGCATGTCTACAAAGTTCAACTCTCACTGTTGGAATCCATGCATGTCTACATAGTTCAACTCTCACTGTTGGACTACATGCATGTCTACAAAGTTCAACTCTCACTGTTGGACTACATGCATGTCTACAAAGTTCAACTCTCACTGTTGGACTACATGCATGCCTACAAAGTTCAACTCTCACTGTTGGACTACATGCATGTCAACAAAGTTCAACTCTCACTGTTGGACCACATGCATGTCTACAAAGTTCAACTCTCACTGTTGGACTACATGCATGCCTACAAAGTTCAACTCTCACTGTTGGACTACATGCATGTCTACATAGTTCAACTCTCACTGTTGGACTACATGCATGTCTACAAAGTTCAACTCTCACTGTTGGACTACATGCATGCCTACAAAGTTCTCAACTCTCACTGTTGGACTACATGCATGTCTACATAGTTCAACTCTCACTGTTGGACTACATGCATGTCTACAAAGTTCAACTCTCACTGTTGGACTACATGCATGCCTACAAAGTTCAACTCTCACTGTTGGACTACATGCATGTCTACAAAGTTCAACTCTCACTGTTGGACTACATGCATGTCTACAAAGTTAAACTCTCACTGTTGGACTACATGCATGCCTACAAAGTTCAACTCTCACTGTTGGACTACATGCATGTCTACAAAGTTCAACTCTCACTGTTGGACTACATGCATGTCTACAAAGTTCAACTCTCACTGTTGGACTACATGCATGCCTACAAAGTTCAACTCTCACTGTTGGATACATGCATGTCTACATAGTTCAACTCTGACTGTTGGACTACATGCATGTCTACAAAGTTCAACTCTCACTGTTGGACTACATGCATGTCTACAAAGTTCAACTCTCACTGTTGGACTACATGCATGTCTACAAAGTTCAACTCTCACTGTTGGACTACATGCATGTCTACAAAGTTCAACTCTCACTGTTGGACTCCATGCATGTCTACATAGTTCAACTCTCACTGTTGGACTACATGCATGCCTACAAAGTTCAACTCTCACTGTTGGACTACATGCATGCCTACAAAGTTCAACTCTCACTGTTGGACTACATGCATGTCAACAAAGTTCAACTCTCACTGTTGGACCACATGCATGTCTACAAAGTTCAACTCTCACTGTTGGACTACATGCATGCCTACAAAGTTCAACTCTCACTGTTGGACTACATGCATGTCTACAAAGTTCAACTCTTACTGTTGGACTCCATGCATGTCTACAAAGTTCAACTCTCACTGTTGGACTACATGCATGTCTACAAAGTTCAACTCTCGCTGTTGGACTACATGCATGTCTACAAAGTTCAACTCTCACTGTTGGACTCCATGCATGTCTACAAAGTTCAACTCTCACTGTTGGACTACATGCATGTCTACAAAGTTCAACTCTCGCTGTTGGACTACATGCATGTCTACAAAGTTCAACTCTCACTGTTGGACTACATGCATGTCTACAAAGTTCAACTCTCACTGTTGGACTACATGCATGTCTACAAAGTTCAACTCTCACTGTTAGACTACATGCATGTCTACAAAGTTCAACTCTCACTGTTGGACTACATGCATGTCTACATAGTTCAACTCTCACTGTTGGACTACATGCATGCCTACAAAGTTCAACTCTCACTGTTAGACTACATGCATGTCTACAAAGTTCAACTCTCACTGTTGGACTACATGCATGCCTACAAAGTTAAACTCTCACTGTTAGACTACATGCATGTCTACAAAGTTCAACTCTCGCTGTTGGACTACATGCATGTCTACAAAGTTCAACTCTCACTGTTGGAATCCATGCATGTCTACATAGTTCAACTCTCACTGTTGGACTACATGCATGTCTACAAAGTTCAACTCTCACTGTTGGACTACATGCATGTCTACAAAGTTCAACTCTCACTGTTGGACTACATGCATGCCTACAAAGTTAAACTCTCACTGTTGGACTACATGCATGTCTACAAAGTTCAACTCTCACTGTTGAACTACATGCATGCCTACAAAGTTCAACTCTCACTGTTGGACTACATGCATGTCTACAAAGTTCAACTCTCACTGTTGGACTACATGCATGTCTACAAAGTTCAACTCTCACTGTTGGACTACATGCATGTCTACAAAGTTCAACTCTCACTGTTGGACTACATGCATGCCTACAAAGTTAAACTCTCACTGTTGGACTACATGCATGTCTACAAAGTTCAACTCTCACTGTTGAACTACATGCATGCCTACAAAGTTCAACTCTCACTGTTGGACTACATGCATGTCTACAAAGTTCAACTCTCACTGTTGGACTACATGCATGTCTACAAAGTTCAACTCTCACTGTTGGACTACATGCATGCCTACAAAGTTCAACTCTCACTGTTGGACTACATGCATGTCTACAAAGTTCAACTCTCACTGTTGGACTACATGCATGCCTACAAAGTTCAACTCTCACTGTTGGACTACATGCATGTCTACAAAGTTCAACTCTCACTGTTGGACTACATGCATGTCTACAAAGTTCAACTCTCACTGTTGGACTACATGCATGCCTACAAAGTTCAACTCTCACTGTTGGACTACATGCATGTCTACAAAGTTCAACTCTCACTGTTGGACTACATGCATGCCTACAAAGTTCAACTCTCACTGTTGGACTACATGCATGTCTACAAAGTTCAACTCTCACTGTTGGACTACATGCATGTCTACAAAGTTCAACTCTCACTGTTGGACTACATGCATGTCTACAAAGTTCAACTCTCACTGTTGGACTACATGCATGTCTACAAAGTTCTGTTGTACTACATGCATGTCTACAAAGTTCAACTCTCACTGTTGGACTACATGCATGTCTACAAAGTTCAACTCTCACTGTTGGACTACATGCATGTCTAAAAAGTTCAACTCTCACTGTTGGACTACATGCATGTCTACAAAGTTCAACTTTCACTGTTGGACTACATGCATGTCTACATAGTTCAACTCTCACTGTTGGACTACATGCATGTCTACAAAGTTCAACTCTCACTGTTGGACTACATGCATGCCTACAAAGTTCAACTCTCACTGTTGGACTACATGCATGTCTACAAAGTTCAACTCTCACTGTTGGACTACATGCATGTCTACAAAGTTCAACTCTCACTGTTGGACTACATGCATGCCTACAAAGTTCAACTCTCACTGTTGGACTACATGCATGTCTACAAAGTTCAACTCTCACTGTTGGACTATACATACATGTCTACAAAGTTCAACTCTCACTGTTGGACTACATGCATGCCTACAAAGTTCAACTCTCACTGTTGGACTACATGCATGTCTACAAAGTTCAACTCTCACTGTTGGACTACATGCATGTCTACAAAGTTCAACTCTCACTGTTGGACTACATGCATGCCTACAAAGTTCAACTCTCACTGTTGGATACATGCATGTCTACATAGTTCAACTCTGACTGTTGGACTACATGCATGTCTACAAAGTTCAACTCTCACTGTTGGACTACATGCATGCCTACAAAGTTCAACTCTCACTGTTTGACTACATGCATGTCTACATAGTTCAACTCTCACTGTTGGACTACATGCATGTCTACAAAGTTCAACTCTCACTGTTGGACTACATGCATGTCTACATAGTTCAACTCTCACTGTTGGACTACATACATGTCTACAAAGTTCAACTCTCACTGTAGGACTACATGCATGTCTACAAAGTTCAACTCTCACTGTTGGACTCCATGCATGTCTACAAAGTTCAACTCTCACTGTTGGACTACATGCATGTCTACAAAGTTCAACTCTCACTGTTGGACTACATGCATGTCTACAAAGTTCTGTTGGACTACATGCATGTCTACAAAGTTCAACTCTCACTGTTGGACTAAATGCATGTCTACAAAGTTCTGTTGGACTACATGCATGTCTACAAAGTTCAACTCTCACTGTTGGACTACATGCATGTCTACATAGTTCAACTCTCACTGTTGGACTACATGCATGTCTACAAAGTTCAACTCTCACTGTTGGACTACATGCATGCCTACAAAGTTCTCAACTCTCACTGTTGGACTACATGCATGTCTACATAGTTCAACTCTCACTGTTGGACTACATGCATGTCTACAAAGTTCAACTCTCACTGTTAGACTACATGCATGTCTACAAAGTTCAACTCTCACTGTTGGACTACATGCATGTCTACATAGTTCAACTCTCACTGTTGGACTACATGCATGCCTACAAAGTTCAACTCTCACTGTTAGACTACATGCATGTCTACAAAGTTCAACTCTCACTGTTGGACTACATGCATGCCTACAAAGTTCAACTCTCACTGTTAGACTACATGCATGTCTACAAAGTTCAACTCTCGCTGTTGGACTACATGCATGTCTACAAAGTTCAACTCTCACTGTTGGAATCCATGCATGTCTACATAGTTCAACTCTCACTGTTGGACTACATGCATGTCTACAAAGTTCAACTCTCACTGTTGGACTACATGCATGTCTACAAAGTTCAACTCTCACTGTTGGACTACATGCATGCCTACAAAGTTAAACTCTCACTGTTGGACTACATGCATGTCTACAAAGTTCAACTCTCACTGTTGAACTACATGCATGCCTACAAAGTTCAACTCTCACTGTTGGACTACATGCATGTCTACAAAGTTCAACTCTCACTGTTGGACTACATGCATGTCTACAAAGTTCAACTCTCACTGTTGGACTACATGCATGTCTACAAAGTTCAACTCTCACTGTTGGACTACATGCATGCCTACAAAGTTAAACTCTCACTGTTGGACTACATGCATGTCTACAAAGTTCAACTCTCACTGTTGAACTACATGCATGCCTACAAAGTTCAACTCTCACTGTTGGACTACATGCATGTCTACAAAGTTCAACTCTCACTGTTGGACTACATGCATGTCTACAAAGTTCAACTCTCACTGTTGGACTACATGCATGCCTACAAAGTTCAACTCTCACTGTTGGACTACATGCATGTCTACAAAGTTCAACTCTCACTGTTGGACTACATGCATGCCTACAAAGTTCAACTCTCACTGTTGGACTACATGCATGTCTACAAAGTTCAACTCTCACTGTTGGACTACATGCATGTCTACAAAGTTCAACTCTCACTGTTGGACTACATGCATGCCTACAAAGTTCAACTCTCACTGTTGGACTACATGCATGTCTACAAAGTTCAACTCTCACTGTTGGACTACATGCATGCCTACAAAGTTCAACTCTCACTGTTGGACTACATGCATGTCTACAAAGTTCAACTCTCACTGTTGGACTACATGCATGTCTACAAAGTTCAACTCTCACTGTTGGACTACATGCATGTCTACAAAGTTCAACTCTCACTGTTGGACTACATGCATGTCTACAAAGTTCAACTCTCACTGTTGGACTACATGCATGTCTACAAAGTTCAACTCTCACTGTTGGACTACATGCATGTCTACAAAGTTCTGTTGTACTACATGCATGTCTACAAAGTTCAACTCTCACTGTTGGACTACATGCATGTCTACAAAGTTCAACTCTCACTGTTGGACTACATGCATGTCTAAAAAGTTCAACTCTCACTGTTGGACTACATGCATGTCTACAAAGTTCAACTTTCACTGTTGGACTACATGCATGTCTACATAGTTCAACTCTCACTGTTGGACTACATGCATGTCTACAAAGTTCAACTCTCACTGTTGGACTACATGCATGCCTACAAAGTTCAACTCTCACTGTTGGACTACATGCATGTCTACAAAGTTCAACTCTCACTGTTGGACTACATGCATGTCTACAAAGTTCAACTCTCACTGTTGGACTACATGCATGCCTACAAAGTTCAACTCTCACTGTTGGACTACATGCATGTCTACAAAGTTCAACTCTCACTGTTGGACTATACATACATGTCTACAAAGTTCAACTCTCACTGTTGGACTACATGCATGCCTACAAAGTTCAACTCTCACTGTTGGATACATGCATGTCTACATAGTTCAACTCTCACTGTTGGACTACATGCATGTCTACAAAGTTCAACTCTCACTGTTGGACTACATGCATGTCTACATAGTTCAACTCTCACTGTTGGACTACATACATGTCTACAAAGTTCAACTCTCACTGTAGGACTACATGCATGTCTACAAAGTTCAACTCTCACTGTTGGACTCCATGCATGTCTACAAAGTTCAACTCTCACTGTTGGACTACATGCATGCCTACAAACTTCAACTCTCACTGTTGGACTACATGCATGCCTACAAAGTTCAACTATCACTGTTGGACTACATGCATGTCTACAAAGTTCAACTCTCACTGTTGGACCACATGCATGTCTACAAAGTTCAACTCTCACTGTTGGACTACATGCATGCCTACAAAGTTCAACTCTCACTGTTGGACTACATGCATGTCTACAAAGTTCAACTCTCACTGTTGGACTACATGCATGTCTACAAAGTTCTGTTGGACTACATGCATGTCTACAAAGTTCAACTCTCACTGTTGGACTAAATGCATGTCTACAAAGTTCTGTTGGACTACATGCATGTCTACAAAGTTCAACTCTCACTGTTGGACTACATGCATGTCTACATAGTTCAACTCTCACTGTTGGACTACATGCATGTCTACAAAGTTCAACTCTCACTGTTGGACTACATGCATGCCTACAAAGTTCTCAACTCTCACTGTTGGACTACATGCATGTCTACATAGTTCAACTCTCACTGTTGGACTACATGCATGTCTACAAAGTTCAACTCTCACTGTTGGACTACATGCATGCCTACAAAGTTCAACTCTCACTGTTGGACTACATGCATGTCTACAAAGTTCAACTCTCACTGTTGGACTACATGCATGTCTACAAAGTTAAACTCTCACTGTTGGACTACATGCATGCCTACAAAGTTCAACTCTCACTGTTGGACTACATGCATGTCTACAAAGTTCAACTCTCACTGTTGGACTACATGCATGTCTACAAAGTTCAACTCTCACTGTTGGACTACATGCATGCCTACAAAGTTCAACTCTCACTGTTGGATACATGCATGTCTACATAGTTCAACTCTGACTGTTGGACTACATGCATGTCTACAAAGTTCAACTCTCACTGTTGGACTACATGCATGTCTACAAAGTTCAACTCTCACTGTTGGACTACATGCATGTCTACAAAGTTCAACTCTCACTGTTGGACTACATGCATGTCTACAAAGTTCAACTCTCACTGTTGGACTACATGCATGTCTACAAAGTTCAACTCTCACTGTTGGACTCCATGCATGTCTACATAGTTCCACTCTCACTGTTGGACTACATGCATGCCTACAAAGTTCAACTCTCACTGTTGGACTACATGCATGCCTACAAAGTTCAACTCTCACTGTTGGACTACATGCATGTCAACAAAGTTCAACTCTCACTGTTGGACCACATGCATGTCTACAAAGTTCAACTCTCACTGTTGGACTACATGCATGCCTACAAAGTTCAACTCTCACTGTTGGACTACATGCATGTCTACAAAGTTCAACTCTTACTGTTGGACTCCATGCATGTCTACAAAGTTCAACTCTCACTGTTGGACTACATGCATGTCTACAAAGTTCAACTCTCGCTGTTGGACTACATGCATGTCTACAAAGTTCAACTCTCACTGTTGGACTCCATGCATGTCTACAAAGTTCAACTCTCACTGTTGGACTACATGCATGTCTACAAAGTTCAACTCTCGCTGTTGGACTACATGCATGTCTACAAAGTTCAACTCTCACTGTTGGAATCCATGCATGTCTACATAGTTCAACTCTCACTGTTGGACTACATGCATGCCTACAAAGTTCAACTCTCACTGTTGGACTACATGCATGTCTACAAAGTTCAACTCTCACTGTTGGACTACATGCATGCCTACAAAGTTCAACTCTCACTGTTAGACTACATGCATGTCTACAAAGTTCAACTCTCGCTGTTGGACTACATGCATGTCTACAAAGTTCAACTCTCACTGTTGGACTACATGCATGTCTACAAAGTTCAACTCTCACTGTTGGACTACATGCATGTCTACATAGTTCAACTCTCACTGTTGGACTACATGCATGTCTACAAAGTTCAACTCTCACTGTTGGACTACATGCATGCCTACAAAGTTCAACTCTCACTGTTAGACTACATGCATGTCTACAAAGTTCAACTCTCACTGCTGTATTTTGCATGCTAAATTGCCTTTTAAAAAGCTTAGGAATTGCGATAGAATAAAGTGTTGTTCTGAACTTTGAAGATTAGGGAATGCGCTGGCACTTCTATATTGTTTACATCATAAACAGCACACACACCCCCCCCCCCCCCCCCCCCCCCCCATCCCAACCACTACCCAAAAATTGTTCATATCAACTCAAATTGGTACCTTCTTGTGGTTTGATACTATTAGTTCAATAAAGACTCCCAGTGTGTCCTGAATCCTTCATTATTATTATGTACGGTGATGCCAAACACATCCACACAAAAGCAATGCTCATGACTCACTCTGGAGCTCATTAGCAACCAAAAGAGCAATTTTGGCTCCCAAAACAACTTTAGTGTTTCTAACACCTGCTGGTTTTCCAAGCAACTTACTCTTGTGACAATAGTTATAGAACAGACTGATATAGAGAGAGAAGTTTTAGATAAACTGAGAAATGAAAATACCAATGTAGACAACAAACACATTTACACCCTAAATAATTAACATTTAAGGCATTTAAGGCAAAGATCCTCTAAATCTTCATTTGTAAATTTTTGATTTTAAAGCAATCCTTTGTTGTTGTTGTTGTTGTTGTTTGGGATTTCTGCTTGTTTTTAAGTAAATGTTTTGTCTTGTACATGTTAGTTGTTATCATACATGTATATGTGTGGACTCTTCAGGGGCTGGATCCTGTTGGTGATGAACAACATGATAGACTGTCCACTGCACATGATAGTCAGGGACATGAATATAGCAATATATATTTTTAACTATATATTAAGGAATGCGCTAGCACTTCTACATTGGTTTTACCCACTATTTTAAATCATAAACAGCACCCCACCCATCAACTATTAGCTCCATAAAGACTCCTAGTGTCCTGAACCCTTCACTATTATTATCCACGGTGGATGTCAAACACATCCACACAAAACCAAAGCTCATCTCATTAGGCAATTTTGGCTCCCAAAATAACTTCAGTGTTTCTTCGAAGAACACCTGCTGGTTTCTAAGCAACTTACTCTTGTGACAATAGTTAATAGAACAGACTGACATAGAGAGAGAAGGTTTGTTTAAAAGTAGATAAACTGAGAAAGGAAACTACTAATGTAGACAACCAACACAGTTACAACCTAAATAATTAACATTTTAGGTTTTTAGGTAAAGATCCTCTAAATCTTCATTTGTAAATTTTTGATTTTAAAGTAATCCATTGTTGTTGTTGTTGTTGGTGGTGGTGGTGTTGTTGGTGTTGATGTTGTTTGGGATTTCTGCTTGTTTTTAAGTAAATGTTTTGTCTTGTACATGTTAGTTGTTATCATACATGTATATGTGTGGACTCTTCAGGAGCTGGATCCTGTTGGTGATGAACTACATTATAGACCGTTCCTCTCTGCACTTGATAGTCCGGTACATGAATATAGCAATATATATTTTTAATCTATATATTAAGGAATGCGCTAGCACTTCTACATTAGTTTTACCCACTATTTTAAATCATAAACAGCTCCCCCCCCCCTCCCAACAACTATTAGCCTCATAAAGACTCCCAGTGTGTCCTTCACTATTATTATGCACGGTGGATGCCAAACACACCCACACAAAACCAAAGCTCATGACTCACTCTGGAGCTCATCAGCAACCAAAAGAGCAATTTTAACTCCAAAAAATAACTTCAGTGTTTCTTGAATGCTTCGCTAAAGTAGCAACAGCCAAACCTGCAGCACAAAACTTAACTGTGATATTTAATATATATATATATATATCTTTGATCTGTGTACCTCGACTTTTTCCCACAAATATATATTGCAAATATATTGCATAATAAGTCAATTTTACAACCAAATTTTTGCATCTGTTTCTAAATTGAGCCAAACACCCTAAAATCATAAAGGATCATCAACACAGTAAACACACTTGTCAGCATAATTTTGAGCCTAGTCAAAAAGATTCAGCAGCTGCTACATGTTTTATTTACAAAGAAGAGTTGATTTACTGAGAATATTGTTCATGGGCCAATAGTTACAGCAGATACCCTAAAATAACCTGGTAAACTACTTGTGAGACATGCATATGTATTGGATTGCTGAGAAACTACATGTAACTAATGTGCGAATGCTTATATAGTGCTTGCCATCAAATTTTTCAAAATTTCATAAAAATCTGGTTAAACAGTGTACATTCATATTGATATCAAAATATACGGAAAAACGCATGCTATTTGGTAAGCTGTTAAAATACAACATTCTAGACACTTCAAGAAGTGTGCGCATTTTTGTATTGTATTTCTATGGCCCGCATGCGAGTCATGTTTATAAACATTTTTCACATTAGTTTCTACATTTCGCCTTTTCTTCTTTCTAGCTGTGCTACAATAAGCGATCGTCCTAAGATTAGTAGTAGGTGGGGGGAAAAGTGGAGAAGTGATACCAAAGCTGAGTGCATGAGAATAGCAAAGTACTCAAAAGAACAGCAAGGCAATGTATACAGAGAAGCTCTTTAGAGGCAGCAACCTGAGTCACCTGTAGCAGAACAATCTGCACCTGTAGAACTAGAAGGCAGAGAGGCTCTTCATATTCAGCAACCTTAGTCACAAGTACCAGTACAATCTGCGCCACCACCCACCAATGGTGATAAAGACCAGCACCATGAAGACAGAGCTGTAGAGGAAGATCCTGATGGAGATGCAGAAGAGGAAGATGAATATACTGACCCCCAAGAAGCATTTCATGAATGGATACTTACTCTGTCTCTAGAACAGTGTAAGATGCTATCTGTGTCTCTCTATGAGAGCTTCCAGAACAGATAGAAGATGAACAAGATGGATGCAGCACGGGAGTCTGGAAGTATTACAGGGTTTTTTCCACATATATATATAATGTGCTATATATATATTACAGGGGTTCATGAGAGAACTATCAGGGGTTATCAGAAAGAGTTCTTTGAAAACAAGTTTAGAATGAAGGAGAGTCAGCAAGGAAAGCAGGATCGTCTCTTAGTGTTGAGCGATGAAAACTTGAGAGAGAGTTCGTTCGTGAGAATGCTTTTAAGACTGGAGAAATTGCATTCGATTTTTGTGAATTTGTCAATTTGGCTCTTCTTCCTAGCCATCACTTGCTGCCACATTTTCCCTGCTCCATCTCACTTCGAAGTGCAGTTCATTGGTTACATCACTTGGGTTTCAAGCTTATGCCGCACAAGAAGGGGGCCAACATGGTTACAAACTTGAAGATGTGGTGAAATACCGTGGGGGATATTTGAAGGTTTTGTGGAAGAGTATCGAAGTAACCACCAGCCCAGACCACTGTGTAGCGGATAAGCTCCCCCCTTTCCCATCTTCGCTGACCTCCCCCCTTTCCCATCTTCGCTGACCATACCACCATCTGAACAGAATAGCCAGAAGCTAATCATGATTTATCATGAAGAGTCTATATTCAATGTCAATCGGCTGACAAGCCAGCTATTCTCCCCAAAACCAAGGATAGTGGGATTATGGTCAGCGACTTCATTGATGAACATGATGGATATTTGCAACACTCGCCAGAGGAGTTAGAAGTTGCCAGGGCTTCTGATCCAGACTTACCATGGGAGGCAAGAGAGCTGTTTGAGTATATATGGTGCCACACGAGCAGGATATTGGACTGGAGAGAAGTTTATGAACCAGATTGCGAGAGCTCCAAAGTCCGCAGAGTTCAAGTATCCTCCTGCAATGCACACACTTGTGTGGCTCTTTGACCAGAGCAGCTGCCACAAAGCCTATGCCTCAGACGCTCTCAATGAGAACAGAATGAACGTTAGACCTGGTGGTGCTCAAGCTGTGATGAGGGACACATATTAGACCTGGTGATGCTCAAGCTGTGATAAGGGTCACATGTTAGACCTGGTGGTGCTCATGCTGTGATGAGGGACACATGTTAGACCTGGTGGTGCTCAAGCTGTGATGAGGGACACATGTTAGACCTGGTGGTGCTCAAGCTGTGATAAGGGACACACGTTAGACCTGGTGGTGCTCAAGCTGTGACGAGAGAAACAGTATGACCTGGTGGTGCTCAAGCAGTGATGAGAGACACATGTTAGACCTGGTGGTGCTCAAGCTGTGATGAGGGACACATGTTAGACCTGGTGGTGCTCAAGCTGTGATAAGGGACACACGTTAGACCTGGTGGTGCTCAAGCTGTGATAAGGGACACATGTTAGACCTGGTGGTGCTCAAGCTGTGATGAGAGAAACAGTATGACCTGGTGGTGCTCAAGCAGTGATGAGAGACACATGTTAGACCTGGTGGTGCTCAAGCTGTGATGAGGGACACATGTTAGACCTAGTGATGCTCAAGCTCTGATGAGAGACACATGTTACACCTGGTGGTGCTCAAGCTGTGATGAGGGACACATGTTAGACCTGGTAGTGCTCAAGCTGTGATGAGGGACACGTTAGACCTGGTGGTGCTCAAGCTGTGATGAGGGACACATATTAGACCTGGTGGTGCTCAAGCTGTGATGAGGGACACATATTAGACCTGGTGGTGCTCAAGCTGTGATGAGGGACACATATTAGACCTGGTGATGCTCAAGCTGTGATGAGGGACACATATTAGACCTGGTGATGCTCAAGCTGTGATGAGAGACACCTGGTGGTGCTCAATCTGTGATGAGGGACACATGTTAGACCTGGTGATGCTCAAGCTGTGATGAGGGACACATATTAGACCTGGTGGTGCTCAAGCTGTGATGAGGGACACATATTAGACCTGGTGATGCTCAAGCTGTGATGAGAGACACATGTTAGACCTGGTGATGCTCAAGCTGTGATGAGGAACACATATTAGACCTGGTGGTGCTCAAGCTGTGATGAGGGACACATGTTAGACCTGGTGGTGCTCAAGCTGTGATGAGACACATGTTAGACCTGGTGGTGCTCAAGCTGTGATAAGGGACACACGTTAGACCTGGTGGTGCTCAAGCTGTGATAAGGGACACACGTTAGACCTGGTGGTGCTCAAGCTGTGATGAGAGAAACAGTATGACCTGGTGGTGCTCAAGCTGTGATGAGAGAAACAGTATGACCTGGTGGTGCTCAAGCAGTGATGAGAGACACATGTTAGACCTGGTGGTGCTCAAGCTGTGATAAGGGACACATGTTAGACCTGGTGATGCTCAAGCTCTGATGAGAGACACATGTTACACCTGGTGGTGCTCAAGCTGTGATGAGGGACACATGTTAGACCTGGTGGTGCTCAAGCTGTGATGAGGGATACGTTAGACCTGGTGGTGCTCAAGCTGTGATGAGGGACACATGTTAGACCTGGTGATGCTCAAGCTGTGATGAGGGACACATATTAGACCTGGTGATGCTCAAGCTGTGATGAGAGACACCTGGTGGTGCTCAATCTGTGATGAGGGACACATGTTAGACCTGGTGATGCTCAAGCTGTGATGAGGGACACATATTAGACCTGGTGGTGCTCAAGCTGTGATGAGAGACACATGTTAGACCTGGTGATGCTCAAGCTGTGATGAGAGACACATGTTAGACCTGGTGGTGCTCAAGCTGTGATGAGGGACACATATTAGACCTGGTGATGCTCAAGCTGTGATGAGAGACACATGTTAGACCTGGTGATGCTCAAGCTGTGATGAGGAACACATATTAGACCTGGTGGTGCTCAAGCTGTGATGAGGGACACATATTAGACCTGGTGATGCTCAAGCTGTGATGAGAGACACATGTTAGACCTGGTGATGCTCAAGCTGTGATGAGGGACACATGTTAGACCTGGTGGTGCTCAAGCTGTGATGAGGGACACATGTTAGACCTGGTGGTGCTCAAGCTGTGATGACGGACACATGTTAGACCTGGTGGTGCTCAAGCTGTGATGAGAGACACATGTTAGACCTGGTGATGCTCAAGCTGTGATGAGGGACACATGTTAGACCTGGTGGTGCTCAAGCTGTGATGAGGGACACATGTTAGACCTGGTGGTGCTCAAGCTGTGATGAGGGACACATGTTAGACCTGGTGATGCTCAAGCTGTGATAAGAGACACATGTTAGACCTGGTGGTGCTCAAGCTGTGATGAGGGTCACATGTTAGACCTGGTGGTGCTCAAGCTGTGATGAGGGACACATGTTAGACCTGGTGGTGCTCAAGCTGTGATGAGGGACACATGTTACACCTGGTGGTGCTCAAGCTGTGATGAGAGACACATGTTAGACCTGGTGGTGCTCAAGCTGTGATGAGGGACACATGTTAGACCTGGTGGTGCTCAAGCTGTGATGAGGGACACATGTTAGACCTGGTGGTGCTCAAGCTGTGATGAGAGAAACAGTATGACCTGGTGGTGCTCAAGCAGTGATGAGAGACACATGTTAGACCTGGTGGTGCTCAAGCTGTGATGAGGGACACATGTTAGACCTGGTGGTGCTCAAGCTGTGATAAGGGACACACGTTAGACCTGGTGGTGCTCAAGCTGTGATAAGGGACACATGTTAGACCTGGTGGTGCTCAAGCTGTGATGAGAGAAACAGTATGACCTGGTGGTGCTCAAGCTGTGATGAGGGACACGTTAGACCTGGTGGTGCTCAAGCTGTGATGAGGGACACATATTAGACCTGGTGATGCTCAAGCTGTGATGAGGGACACATATTAGACCTGGTGATGCTCAAGCTGTGATGAGAGACACCTGGTGGTTCTCAATCTGTGATGAGGGACACATGTTAGACCTGGTGATGCTCAAGCTGTGATGAGGGACACATATTAGACCTGGTGGTGCTCAAGCTGTGATGAGAGACACATGTTAGACCTGGTGATGCTAAAGCTGTGATGAGAGACACATGTTAGACCTGGTGGTGCTCAAGCTGTGATGAGGGACACATATTAGACCTGGTGATGCTCAAGCTGTGATGAGAGACACATGTTAGACCTGGTGATGCTCAAGCTGTGATGAGGAACACATATTAGACCTGGTGGTGCTCAAGCTGTGATGAGGGACACATATTAGACCTGGTGATGCTCAAGCCACATGTTAGACCTGGTGATGCTCAAGCTGTGATGAGGGACACATGTTAGACCTGGTGGTGCTCAAGCTGTGATGAGGGACACATGTTAGACCTGGTGGTGCTCAAGCTGTGATGAGGGACACATGTTAGACCTGGTGATGCTCAAGCTGTGATAAGAGACACATGTTAGACCTGGTGGTGCTCAAGCAGTGATGAGGGACACATGTTAGACCTGGTGGTGCTCAAGCTGTGATGAGGGACACATGTTAGACCTGGTGATGCTCAAGCTGTGATGAGAGACACATGTTAGACCTGGTGGTGCTCAAGCTGTGATGAGGGACACATGTTAGACCTGGTGGTGCTCAAGCTGTGATGAGGGACACATGTTAGACCTGGTGGTGCTCAAGCTGTGATGAGGGACACATGTTAGACCTGATGGTGCTCAAGCTGTGATGACGGACACATGTTAGACCTGGTGGTGCTCAAGCTGTGATGAGAGACACATGTTAGACCTGGTGGTGCTCAAGCTGTGATGAGAGACACATGTTAGACCTGGTGGTGCTCAAGCTGTGATGAGGGACACATGTTAGACCTGGTGGTGCTCAAGCTGTGATGAGGGACACATGTTAGACCTGGTGATGCTCAAGCTGTGATGAGGGACACATGTTAGACCTGGTGGTGCTCAAGCTGTGATGAGAGACACATGTTAGACCTGGTGGTGCTCAAGCTGTGATAATAGACACATGTTAGACCTGGTGGTGCTCAAGCTGTGATGAGAGACACATGTTAGACCTGGTGGTGCTCAAGCTGTGATGAGGGACACATGTTAGACCTGGTGATGCTCAAGCTGTGATAAGAGACACATGTTAGACCTGGTGATGCTCAAGCTGTGATGAGGGACACATGTTAGACCTGGTGATGCTCAAGCTGTGATGAGAGACACATGTTAGACCTGGTGGTGCTCAAGCAGTGATGAGGAACACATGTTAGACCTGGTGATGCTCAAGCTGTGATGAGGAACACATGTTAGACCTGGTGATGCTCAAGCCATGGCGAGAGACATGATTTTGGGGGCAAGGTACAGTCAACACTAATGGAACTCCCAAGGTAACGAAGCCGGTGTTGGAGCAACGTGGCATCAACACTTCCACCTTGAAGGCTCCTGACATGACGATAATTCTCGTTAATCATGAAGATTTCCAAGTGGAGAAGACAATAGTTGAGATGCATTCGGCTGCTCGTCATCATCCTGTGCACTTCATCCCAAATTTCACCAAGAGATGAACCCAATAGAGAGGGTTTGGGGACAGGCAAAGAGATACACACGCACATACAAACTTTACCCTACCAGGACTGAGGAAGATCATTGAACCAGCTCTTGACTCCGTGACTGACAATATCAGGAACTATTTTCGGAAAGCAAACGACTACGAGAAAGCTTGCAGAGAGGGACACACTGCTGGAAAAATGGTTGAGCAGGCAGTGAAGAAGTACAAATCTCACCATAGGATTTTTTTTTAAGATGATGTGTGAAGGTGGCAACAATCTCACATATTTCACCCTGTCACTTTCTTATAGTTCCCCCCTCCTCAAAATTTTGTTCTATAATCTTGTTTGGCTTTGTAATTTTTGTTGATTTTTCCTGTAAAGTTGTAATCATTTTAAATATATATATTTTTATTCATTAAAAAAAATTAAATCTGACTTACAGAAGTCTTTCAGGTGTTTGAAATCATGAGCAATACCACTGAATTTTAATAGAATTTTTTGTAAGTTTTACACTTGTTTCACATGGATGGGTTCACATGGATGCCATTTTTCTTATCACAATTATGTTGCTATGGAAACCAAACATATTCATGGTATAGAGGACACCTATGAGAATAAAGGTACCAAATATGAAGCAATTGTTAGTGCCGATTTGTTGTAGTAATGTTCTCAGTAAGATAGTTCAAATTGGGTAGTTATGTGTTGTCGAGTACTTATCAAGGCCAGTGAGAAGGAGAGAGAAGCACAGCATTCCTTCGCGGCAGATCTCACGTTCCCAGCCATCTCTTCTATGTGCCGTGTGACTGTCATTGTATAGAGAGGCTGACGTTCGCAAAAGCATCCCTCTTCTCAGGGCAGACTGCATCCATAGTGGCCAGCATACAGCTCTTCACAAACTCTCCTTCTGAGAATGCTTTGTAATCAGCAAGTAGCTAGCACGAGTGTAATGTGAGCTCTCCGTTGCTTGCTTTCTGATCAAGATTGGTTGCTTCTCCACATGGCAGACAAGCAGGCCACCTCACTCTGTCTCTTCTCTGCGCTCATGTCGATGTACTTTGCATGCTGTGTGGTGAAGTGCCTTTTCACGTTGAACTCCTTGAAGACACTCAAAGACAAGGCAGATGAGGCACACTAGCTTCCCCTTTCGTTCAGCAAAGAAGACCAATCAGTCCACGCCTCATTGAAAATGCGATTCCTGCCTCTATTTTCCTCTTCTTATTCTCAGAAGCCATGGCTCTGCAAACGAAAAAAAGAAAAAGTACTGTCAAAAAGAATAAACTCTGACTTAAAGAATATTATAAACTAGAGGGCAGTCGATAGACTGCATACCTTTAACAAACTGTAGCAAGACAATAATCGGAAATTTTAAATCAGCTATAGCATCTCCATCAGGCATCTTCCCACACTCATCAGTCATGTGACTGCACTGACTTACGACGAACACACTAAAGCGAGGACGAGGACTTTCTCTCGTGAATGAAAATCAGAAGAAGCATACGGGAGATAAAACAACAAATGTCGGTTCTCGGGCATTGGGGCCACGGACCGCACTGATGACCTCGCAAGCTGCATGCTGCGGGTTGGGGATCACTGGTATAAATGATGCCATGCAGTGCATACCTGTGTGTTCATTATTGATGGAGTAGATGATGTCATGCAGTGCACACCTGTGTGTTCATTATTGATGGAGTAGATGATGTCATGCAGTGCACATCTGTGTGTTCATTATTGATGGAGTAGATGATGTCATGCAGTGCACACCTGTGTGTTCATTATTGATGGTAGTAGATGATGTCATGCAGTACACACCTGTGTGTTCATTATTGATGGAGTAGATGATGTCATGCAGTGCACACCTGTGTGTTCATTATTGATGGAGTAGATGATGTCATGCAGTGCACACCTGTGTGTTCATTATTGATGGAGTAGATGATGTCATGCAGTGCACACCTGTGTGTTCATTATTGATGGAGTGGATGATGTCATGCAGTGCACACCTGTGTGTTCATTATTGATGGAGTAGATGATGTCATGCAGTGCACACCTGTATGTTCATTATTGATGGAGTAGATGATGTCATGCAGTGCACACCTGTGTGTTCATTATTGATGGAGTAGATGATGTCATGCAGTGCACACCTGTGTGTTCATTATTGATGGAGTAGATGATGTCATGCAGTGCACACCTGTGTGTTCATTATAGATGGAGTAGATGATGTCATGCAGTGCACACCTGTGTGTTCATTATTGATGGTAGTAGATGATGTCATGCAGTGCACACCTGTGTGTTCATTATTGATGGAGTAGATGATGTCATGCAGTGCACACCTGTGTGTTCATTATTGATGGAGTAGATGATGTCATGCAGTGCACACCTGTGTGTTCATTATAGATGGAGTAGATGATGTCATGCAGTGCACACCTGTGTGTTTATTATTGATGGAGTAGATGATGTCATGCAGTGCACACCTGTGTGTTCATTATTGATGGAGTAGATGATGTCATGCAGTGCACACCTGTGTGTTCATTATTGATGGAGTAGATGCTGTCATGCAGTTGCACACCTGTGTGTTCATTATTGATGGAGTAGATGATGTCATGCTGTGCACACCTGTGTGTTCATTATTGATGGAGTAGATGATGTCATGCTGTGCACACCTGTGTGTTCATTATTGATGGAGTAGATGATGTCATGCAGTGCACACCTGTATGTTCATTATTGATGGAGTAGATGATGTCATGCAGTGCACACCTGTGTGTTCATTATTGATGGAGTAGATGATGTCATGCAGTGCACACCTGTGTGTTCATTATTGATGGAGTAGATGATGTCATGCAGTGCACACCTGTGTGTTCATAATTGATGGAGTAGATGATGTCATGCAGTGCACACCTGTGTGTTCATTATTGATGGAGTAGATGATGTCATGCAGTGCACACCTGTGTGTTCATTATTGATGGAGTAGATGATGTCATGCAGTGCACACCTGTGTGTTCATTATTGATGGAGTAGATGATGTCATGCAGTGCCCACCTGTGTGTTCATTATTGATGGAGTAGATGATGTCATGCAGTGCACACCTGTGTGTTCATTATTGATGGAGTAGATGATGTCATGCAGTGCACACCTGTGTGTTCATTATTGATGGAGTAGATGATGTCATGCAGTACACACCTGTGTGTTCATTATTGATGGAGTAGATGATGTCATGCAGTGCACACCTCTGTGTTCATTATTGATGGAGTAGATGATGTCATGCAGTGCACACCTGTGTGTTCATTATTGATGGAGTAGATGATGTCATGCAGTGCACACCTGTGTGTTCATTATTGATGGAGTAGATGATGTCATGCAGTGCACACCTGTGTGTTCATTATTGATGGTAGTAGATGATGTCATGCAGTGCACACCTGTGTGTTCATTATTGATGGAGTAGATGATGTCATGCAGTGCACACCTGTGTGTTCATTATTGATGGAGTAGATGATGTCATGCAGTGCACATCTGTGTGTTCATTATTGATGGTAGTAGATGATGTCATGCAGTGCACACCTGTGTGTTCATTATTGATGGAGTAGATGATGTCATGCAGTGCACACCTGTGTGTTCATTATTGATGAAGAATAGATGATGTCATGCAGTACACACCTGTGTGTTCATTATTGATGGAGTAGATGATGTCATGCAGTGCACACCTGTGTGTTCATTATTGATGGAGTAGATGATGTCATGCAGTGCACACCTGTGTGTTCATTATTGATGAAGTAGATGATGTCATGCAGTGCACACCTGTGTGTTCATTATTGATGGAGTAGATGATGTCATGCTGTGCACACCTGTGTGTTCATTATTGATGTAGTAGATCATGTCATGCAGTGCACACCTGTGTGTTCATTATTGATGGAGTAGATGATGTCATGCAGTGCACACCTGTGTGTTCGTTATTGATGGAGTAGATGATGTCATGCAGTGCACACCTGTGTGTTCATTATTGATGGAGTGGATGATGTCATGCAGTGCACACCTGTGTGTTCATTATTGATGGAGTAGATGATGTCATGCAGTGCACACCTGTGTGTTCATTATTGATGGAGTAGATGATGTCATGCAGTGCACACCTGTGTGTTCATTATTGATGGAGTAGATGATGTCATGCAGTGCATACCTGTGTGTTCATTATTGATGGAGTAGATGATGTCATGCAGTGCACACCTGTGTGTTCATTATTGATGGAGTAGATGATGTCATGTAGTGCACACCTGTGTGTTCATTATTGATGGAGTAGATGAAGTCATGCAATGCATACCTGTGTGTTCATTATTGATGGAGTAGATGATGTCATGCAGTGCACATCTGTGTCCAGCCTATTTAGGTAGAGGATCACTTTCCATTAGCCAGTATAAATACACATTCTGGAGGGAAAACTCCACCAACACAAAGGGACCTATCTACAGGAAGATCAAGTGCATTCATAGAGAAATGCCTTTCCCACAAACTTCTAAGTCACGTGACAGTTGCCATAGTTTTCTTGAAATGCAGTTGTTGGTTTCTCACTTTTGTTGTGGTTCTTGTTGGTAGTAAAATGGGAAAGTTTGAGATATTGTTTGTCTACAACTTAGAAATGCTTTAAAACAATGAAAACTTCATTTTACCATCTGCAGGGCAAGCTTAGGGCACCAGCAAGTTTTCTTCGTGGATTAAAAGTCAGTCTGACTCTGTGAAACAGGCTCACGCAAGCAACAGTTCAACTACACATCTATAAATGTGTGTTACATTGTGTTTCTGTTCCATGTAGTGGAAACAAAAACAACTTGCATTCTTATATATACATGTACATATTCTCACTCTGTGCATACGTGTTTGTAGTTAGTTGTGATTCATGTTAACTTTGCATTGACAACTGTTAATTCCAAACTCACTGATGTTGTATTATTGTATTAAGATTTGTACAACAGGAATTTAATTAACACTTCATTGCCTACATTTCAAAAATGGTGGACAACCTTTTGCGTGTGTGAGAGTGCTGAGTGATTGAGGAGTGTGTGGTAAGTTATGAAAGTGTGGGAGTGTTCATCTCCTAGTTGCTATGCATACTGTATATGTTGCTGGTCAAAAATTGAATGTTCTGACATTGAATGACATTTGACATGATAAAACCTGGAAATGATGATGTCCAGTTGGTGGGCATGTTTTATATTGGTGGCAATGACTTTCACCTCCAATGAGCTGTCAACATTTCCAGCCATATGGTTAAGGTATGTTGTCCTAAAACGTAACATTAGCACTTACCTACAAGTCAGCTAGAACTGCTTTCATGTCCATAATCACATACTAACATGAGAACGGAAACTATTAGGAACTGGTGTTGGTTGATGAGGTGACTTGAAGCCTAGTACATATGACCCAAGACTTGGTCAGGCAGGGCAAGTACGTAGGTAGCTAAACCCAAAGCTTGACAAAAGAGTTTCAGACCTTAAGTATATAGCTTACATTAGAACCACAGTCGAGTAGCACAATATGAAAAGAGGATGAGACTGGTGGCAGTGAATTACCAAGGTTGGTATCTGTTAGGCCTCTTGTGGTTGGAGACGCTAACATACACGTACAGTAGCAAGCACCCACACTTTTGAATCCTTCCCACTAGGATTAGGCTGGGTATTAAGCAAGCCCCACCCCTTTGAATCCTTCATTCCTGTGTATGCATATCTGGCACCCACACTTCTGAGTCCTTCCCTGTAGGATTTTAGGCTGGGTACATGTACAGTAGCAAGCACCCACACTTCTGAATCCTTCACACTAGTATTAGGCTAGGTACATGTAGCAAGCACCCACCCCTCTGAATCCTTCACTCCTGGGTACACGTAGCAAGCACCCACACTTATGAATCCTTCACTCTAGGATTACTCTGGGTACATGTAGCAAGCACGCACACGCAATTCCAAAATTCCAGGAATTAATGACAAACTTGTTGGCTGATATGGTGGAGTATGCTTCTGCCTACATGGATGATATTGCCATCTTTAGTAGTGAGCACTTGGTACTCACAAGAAGAGTGATGCAGACTAAGAGGGGCTGGGCTAATGCTTAAGCCACAAAAGTGTGCATTCGGCATGAGCAAGTGTGAATATTTGGTTGGAGGAGGCAAGGTTTGAACCCCTGGAAGTAAAAATCAAGGTGATCAAGGATTACACAAGACCGAAAACAAAGAAAGAATTGAGAGCTTTCCTAGGACTGGAGGGGGGGGGGGGGGGATTATAGAAAGTTTGTGCCGGACTTCTCGACCATTGCCTACTTCTCCCGAAAGTTATTGTCTAGGGAGATGTATGCCTAGCAGTGGTGAGTGCTGTTCACCACTTTAGCATGTACCTGACAATGGGGCACTTCTTCATCCAGACAGACCATAAAACCTGAAGTACCTGGGCAAATGCAAGGATGAAAATGGACGGCTGGCTCAGTGGGCTTTGGCATTACAGCCATTGGACTTTGAGATTGAGCATTGGGCAGGCACAAGGAACAGCAATGCGGACGGCCTATCAAGGCAGGACAACACTACAGATGTAGCCGTGACAGCTGAGAACTTCACTCCCAAAAGAAGTGGGGAGGGTGTCAGGGGACAGCTACTGGCAGAGACTAAGTGCCAAATGATATGATGAGTATAAACTAGAACAATTAAGTGTTGATTAGATTGCATGCAATTATAGACTGAGTCATGATATAATGTATGTGGCAGCTCCTCATTGGCTGTTGGAGCTGTCATAATAAGTAGACATTACCTTGTAAGGCAGTGTGGGCAACTGGGGCCAATAGCCTTATTAAGCGAGTTGGTTTTGACTGGTGCCCAGAGCTGGCCAGAGATATAGACTGTTCAATTACTGTTGGTGTGTGTAATATATAACTTTAGTTTAAGCATGCACTGTTGACTCTTACCTAACTTGGATTAGCTTAAGCGAGTTAGACTACTACCTATAGGATTAGCTAGGTTGGTGGTTGCTGTTGTCAGGTTTCAGAGATTGTCCTGCGACATATAGTGTTCGCACTATAATTGTGTTTGCAGCATGATTCCACAGCTCATGTGCAGATATAATATATCTGGCATAAGGTAGATTTGGAATAGTGCCGTGGTAGCAAGAAAAGGCAATGAAGATGGTGATGTATGCGGAGTTGAACTTCGCATTCCATTCTGTTACGTCCATCATATTGTGAACCAGACACACAATGAAACAAAGTTGAATGCAAAGCTGAGCTTGATTAGAAAGAATTTTTATTCCCGCATTAGCAACACCATTGGGCCAATCAGAATTCTCAAATCTACCACATGAACTGCATCATCAGCCGTTTAGTTCAAAGGAAACAATATGGCATTTTTGAACAAGAAGAAGTTCATAGGAGCCATGAAAACACATCCTGCTTAACATTTATCTGCTAAAGCATATAGCTATAATTATGAGGGCAAAGGACAATGCCTGGGATCAGGTTGTAAGCCAGGTTAAAAGTGGTATAAAGCTATCCACCTGATAGTTTTCTAGCTAATAGCAGCTAGTGGCTTTGTTACTGAATTGTATTACTCCTGTAAGTATTATACCAACCATCCACCCCCTCCTGGATCTACCCCTACCTAGTACCGATAGTTATAATACATCATCTACCACCATAATATATATTCCAGCTAAAGCTGCTGTTGCTACTGTCCATTGATAGTGGATATGCAGTCAAAATTGCTTGTATAAACTAATGAACTCATGCAAAGCATAGCAACATAACTTTATGCTTCTCCATCATCATATTGTGAACCCAGCCAGGGAGAGGTGGTAACTGAAGTAGCACCAGAAATGACATGGCTTATATGTTGTATGAAGACGGTCTAACGATCCTTTATCAGATCAACAAACCAATACCTGTGATGGAGACCTGCTAGCCATGCACTAGAATCAGGGGGCTAACAACCAGAGCATACAGAATAAAACATAACTGACTTGGAATTGTTAAAGTGGAATAATATATTTTTTTTAGTACTCTTGTTATTATAAATGCCTATCCAATAATGTAGCTACACGGTAGCTACACGGCACAACTTGTCTGGCTACTTTGTGTATAGATGGAAGAATCTTCTACACAACAACCAACAAAATAACCATCACAATGAGAAAGTTAAACACTTGGTCCTGTTCTCAATTGATGAGCAGCAGAAAGTTTTGCGTAAGGCCCATGACTTTAATGGTGCACATCAAGGTCAGAAGCGTACCTTGGCATGTCTTACACAGGATTATTATTGAACAACTATGGCAATTAATTGGGTAAGTTATGTAGATGACTAGCTACAGATCCATACTCTGAGGGGAAACTTATCAACTGTGTGCTCAAAACATGTATGTTGAAAACTATAGACTGCGTCAATTCAAAAGACAATCCACACTTCATACTCAGAACTTGCCTACACCAGGCCAATGACAATTATATAGAAGTAATGTATGAGAAACATTAAATAGAGGAATACTAATACTATATATATGGCACATTTTTATGAAAGTACTTTTAGGAATGTTCTGAGAAATCTACACACCATTTCATCCCACATGTTTCTTGATCACTTCCTCTTTCTTAATCTCTGTGCATAGGCAGAGGAAAAATATATTGAGTATGTGTTTGTGTGGGGGGGGGGGGGGGGGGACAATCCTCAAACTAGCTAGTAAATCGTGTAAAAAAAAGGAATAAGAATACCAGAAAAAATAGTATTTATAAGACGTGAGGATAATAAATGACAGTATAGGGATCAAATACCAAAGTAGTTCCATCTTCTTTCATTAACATTAACAAATTCTTTTGCAATCTGGAATGTATCTATTTTGACTGTTAAATATGCAGCAGTGTCATACTATTTAGCCTTTTTTAACAACAACAATTATTATATTGTGCAGGTGAAGCTCAAGCGGATGAAAGGAGTTCAGCGCCACCAGCTCCCATCCTACCTAGATGAATTTATGTGGCATGAGCGAAATGGAACAACTGTGGCTTTCACTTATAATAACATATTAGTAGAAATTAAAACCTACCCTGTTTGATTGTAAATTATTCTGAAATTTGGATTAGACTGTATAATTTTTAATTGTTAGTTATATAGTTAGTTACCTTCATTGTATTATTATTGTTGGATGATATTTATTTGGATGATATTTCATGAAATTTGGATTGTGAGTTATTCTGAAATTTGGATGAAATTTGTATTCTGATTATGATGAACTTTTGTTTCCCGCGTGAACCCCCAAAACGCGCGTGCGTGAAATAAAAAAACGCACACGAATTTCTTGATGGCTGGAGCCACTTGATCCAATAAATAATTGTAGGTCATCTTTGGGTGGCAAAGTATCTAGCTCTCGAGGTTTAGTAGTTTAGGCCATCTTTATAGCTAGCCCAGTAGCTAGCGCTTCAAGTGTATAGGCAGTTTTAGCTGATCTTTATAGCTAGCAAATTGGCTAGCGCTTGAAGTTGGCAGTTTTAGATGATCATTATAGCTAGCCAAGTAGCTAGCGCTTGAAGTGTATAGGCAGTTTTAGCTGATCTTTATAGCTAGCAAATTAGCTAGCGCTTGAAGTTGGCAGTTTTAGATGATCATTATAGCTAGCCAAGTAGCTAGCGCTTGAAGTGTAGGGGCAGTTTTAGCTGATCTTTATAGCTAGCAAATTAGCTAGCGCTTGAAGTTGGCAGTTTTAGATGTTCATTGTAGCTAGCAAATTAGCTATCGCTTGAAGAAGGCAGTTGTAGCTGATACATAAGCCAGCAATAGCTAGCACTGGAGGTAGCTAGTAGACTGCTAAGCAAACCAAGGTATTCTATAGCCAGTGCTAGTATATATTTCAGCTCAGCTAGCTTTGGATGATCTACCAACTGTGCTATCATCGCGGATAGTACTCATAATGGTCACAGCTCTCTTGTCCATCCATTTCATTTTCAAGGCAAGGATACCATTTGTACTTGCAGACTCTTTTTCATTTTTGTCTTTGGCCTTGATACATGCAGGTACCCCCCTTCCTGTTCACCCGAACTGTACCACATGCACCAAAGCCACTACTTTTTAGAGTATATATATCATAATTATTATTGTGTGTATACTAAAGTCTCCTCACCTACATACAGCTTCCAACTGTAGGTATATATATCCACTAGAGCTGTCTGCCAGGACATAAGCTTTTGTGCCCCACTTTGTGAGCTTCATGGACAAGTACTCAGACCCTCCCCTTGAATCCAATTGATTCATCGACAGCAATTTCTCTTCCAAGCTGGCATGATAGTCCACGCTCATGGCAATAATGAGGGCAATGAACCCGCTAACTGTGCCAAGCTTTCCAATCTCTCATTCGAGGTAGGTCTTTTTTAATTTTATTTTTATTTTTTAATATTTTTTTATGCACAATGCTAATCGTGTGTGAACCCATAATTAATGTGGTACAATAAAGTAACAACAACAACAGTAACTACTATGATTTAGACAACAAATCTACGTTTAAAGGAAAAAAGGCTACTAGCACAGGCTTGGCTCTCTTCAAGTCTGTTCCAAGCCACAATACTGCTTGGTACAAATGAGTGGTAAAGGTGATTAGTACGAGCAAATGGTTGAAAAATAGTATCAGTTCTTGCAAGCCTTCCTGAGTATGCTGAGTGGAACTCAAAAACATGTTCTGGAAAATAGCAGAGTCCATGTACAATTTTATAAATGGTTGCAAGTTTGAGGTTCAGTCATATAAACTCTTCGGGCCGGCCGTAATACCCTTAAACTAATCAAAGGCCGGAATAAAGTAATAAAGTAATAATAAAAACTAACTTAACTAACTAATACACTCGGACTTAATATAAACTCTTCGGGCCGGCCGTAATACCCTTAAACTAATCAAAGTCTCCTTTCATTCAGTTTCGGAATATGGACAATGTTTAGAAGTTCCTCATAACTCAAGTCCCACCGACGAGTTACCATCTTAAGTGAAAACTTCTGGACCGATTCCAATTTACTTATATCCTTCTGCATATACGGATCCCACATTTGCGCAGCATACTCAAGGTGAGGACGAACAAGACACACGTACAACTGTTTGAGAGTGCAAGGAGATGATTTTTTGTAGAATTGTCTATACAAGAGCCCAAGAATCTTTTTAGCCTTGCTGCAGACTCTAGTGATAATTTTGGTGAGACCATGTTAGATTGTTAATAATCAAAACACCTAAATACTTAACTCTTCTGTCTCCTCTAGTATTTCTCCATTAAGTTGAGTATTCATAGATGATGATCTCTTTCTGGAGAGTATCATGCATTTACATTTCGCAGGATTCAATTGCAGAAAGTGGCCGACTGACCACTCCTCAAGGGCTTCAATATCTGATTGCACAGCTAAAAGGTCATCAGGCTGCCATAGAGGCCGGTAGAGAAGAACATCATCTGCATATTGGACAGTGTGGGATATAAAATTTCAGAGATGCTGTTGATGTAAATAGAGAAAAGTAGAGGTCCCAACACAGAGCCCTGAGGAACTCCAGAGGTAACTGCAACCTGAACAGAAAAGACACCATCCACTATAACTCTTTGTTTTCTCTGGGTTAGATAGCTAGTCAGCCACGCCAACAGGTTTGCATGTATGCCAATATCCTTCATTTTGCTTACTAATGGTGCATGTGGAATGCTGTCAAAGGCTTTTTTGTAGTCGAGGAATACTGCACATAATTATATCCTTACCAGAATCCAAGTATTTGAGACATTCATGCACTGTCGAAATTAAAGCAGTCACTGTAGAGCGGCCAGACCTGAACCCCCATTGACTATCAGAAAGTGGACAATGCCTTTCCAGAAGAACTGAACTTTAATTATAGGCAAAGCAGGGCAAGGATGGTGGTGGAGAATGCTTTTGGTCGGTTAATTAAAGGGCCGGTGGCGTTGTCTACTGAAGAGAATGGACTCGAACTTGGCCAATGTACCAAGCATTGTTAGTTCATGCATGTGTGAGATCTATGGTGATCATTGTCAAGATAACTGGCTCAATCGGGAAGGCAGTGCAAGTGGAAGTGTATCAACCACAGCAGCAAGCAGTGGCACAGCTACAGCCATCAGAGATGCCATCAGAGACAAACTGTACTAACAATTAGCAGATCAGAATGGTTTATCATAGTAGTATATAAAATTGAATAACACAATAATAAGCTATGGTAAAGGTGAATAGTGGTGAGGGAAGTTAGGAGATGAAAAAGAAGTTGGTGGTGGTGGTTGAGATGGGAAAGGTGCAAGGGGAAAGGGTGGGCGGGGGGGAAGAGAAGTGTGGAAACTATTAGGAGGGTACGTGGATGGTGGAGGATAATACTACATTATAGTGCTGAACATGGCCATCATGCGTTCCTCATGCTTCTCTTCCCTTTCCCTCCTCTTCGCCTCTAGTGCTAGCTCCCTCGCTTGCAGTTCTGCTTCCCTCTCTGCAGCACACTCCTCCCTCTCAGCTGCACGCTCCTCTGCCCGTTGGAAGATTGCAGCAAACTCCCTCAGCCCACTGTCTTCATGACGTTTTTTTTGTCCCACACCGGTTTAAAAGGAATAGTTAACACTGTATTGTACAAACTTCTAAATACAAACCTTTCTTTCGAGCCGTCACTGCCTCTCTTCTGTGCTGAGAACTCGAGGTACCTAATAAAATAAATTTATCATTAATATGGTTTACAAAATAAAAATAATAACATTACTTCGCTGAGAAGAGGGTATGCTTGACGCAGTGTCACTTGTTCCCTCCACAAGCAGGCTTGGAGCAGAAATGGCTATATATCAGGTAATGCAAACAAAACACAATTAAAAAGTTACTGTTGAAATTGAAATCATTACCTTCTGTGTGAGAGGAGTCCTCATCCTCTGCTTCAGGGGAGGGTCCACTCATATCTAACGATAAATAAACATTGAGTTTTCTACCAATACTCATCACTAGACATACCCTTGTCATCCACCACTTGTGATGCCCCTCCTGACGTGTGCTCCTGATCTTCACTGCTCTCCACCACAAGAGGGGGGCGAGAGGCAGCCCGACTGCCCAATATGGCATCAATCTCCTCATACATTGGGCATATAATCCTCCCTTCCCCCCCCCCCCCCCCCCCCCCGACACCTTATTGCCATCCTTCACCTGACAAGAGAGACAGTTTTATAACCACACTGATAAGATCCATCGACCACAGAGCTAAATTAGATCGCTAGTATTTACTAGTAGATAGTTGACTTGTAAAACAGCGAGCAAAACCCAAAAGCTTATAGCTAAAATGATTAAACCAGCCAGCCAGCAAAACCCAAAAGCTTAAAATGCTTATAGATATGCGGTCAAAACCAAAAAGCTTACCTTCCTATACCTCTGGGTGAGGTTCTTTATTTTAGTTTTACATTGTTGCCACGTCCGCTCGTGTCCCAGGTCTGTCATGGCTTGGGCAATACGCTGGTACACCAACCTGTTCCCATCTAGCTGAGCCTGAACATCCTCACCCCCCCCCCCCCCCCCCCCCCCCAGATTCCTACCAAAGCCTTCGTCTCCTCCCAAGTTCAACCAGCTGCCATAACTCTTTCGTATCGAGGTTCACGCAGTAGCCGCGTTTTTGTCACGTGAGAATGCCGCACCCACCATATATTTCACTCGGAATATTATAGCGATCGGATCTACCTACCCCGGGTGGACCACGATCGGATCGTACCCGGAAAAATGTGAGTGCAGTGCGGACAGGATTTATATCGATCAGATGTAGATCGTTGCTATAGTGCGGACAGGCCTTAAGTGCTCCCAACTGGGTAACACAGTATAACTAAGATGTGTAGAAATATACATAAGGACACCTCCACCATTACGATTTCTGTCCAGCGCACCAACTGATAGCCAGGTATGTGCATTTCACAATCACTTACATCAGCGCACAACCATGACTCTGTGATATAGACAACACTTGGAGAATAGGCTTTAACACCAGCTGAAGTTCACTGAGCTTAGGAGGAAGGCTTCTTCCATTGTAATAAAGTATATTAATCATAAAAATTATTGTGATGACGAAAATTATTAGAAGAACAGGGTACTGGATTAACAAGAGTGGGAATAGCAGATTATTAGCACTTTTAGTACTTTCAGTTGCACATTCTGCAGTAGGTATATAGTCATATTGAGGATTGCAGGAGTGGTGGCTGCAACCATGACACATTATCCGCACTCCCAGCTGATATAACTTTTCCACGCGAGATTTTCCATGCCCTGGATGTATCATCTGCTCTTCTTTGACGTAGCTTCTGACGAAGCTCATACTGAATCTTCCGTTCCTCTATAGTTAGATCAGGAGAGACAAACACGTGATTCAAGGTCTGATGGGTCCTCAGTATCCTGCTCTTCTGCAGAAGCTCCCTTCTCTTCTCTTGGGTCAAGGTCACACGAAGTAACTGTGTACCATCACTTCTTGGCTTTTCTACTCATTTTGTCTCAACTTTCACTCCATCTAGGTCCACTTCAACTGCTTGACCAATGGCCAATACAAATTCTCAATCATCTTCAATGTCTGGTTTGGAGCCACTTACTATGATGTTGCTCTTCCGCTGATCTTGTTTATACTCCTCAGTTTTCAGATCCTTAGACAGCTTTGCCAAATTTAAATCCAATTTCACAACATCAGCAAAACTCTGTATAACTTTGTCGTTGTTTCTTGGAAGATCCGAGAGCTTGGACATTGATTCCTCGAGTTGAGATAATTTTTCAGTGAGTAATTTGACCTCATTATCCTTTGCTGCAATAAGAGTAGATGCACAAAATGGACAAATGACCCTCTTGCCAGAGGCATAGCCCTTCTTCGGGAGATTCACACTCATCGAAATCCCACAACCCAAAGAACATTCAACTTCCCTGTTTTCTGGTACCATGTTTTGGGTTTTTTTTTAGGGCTAGGTGGTTTGCCAAGCTGAGGATAAAATGGGGTGGGCAGGGAACTCTACTGATTCGTAGTTGGAAGGACTCGAGTATATAGCAGTGTTTCAAGACTATTCCAAATAATGCTCACTAACAATTGGAGTAGCTGCAAAACTTTAGCTACAGAAGTCTGGCAGAATCTAGCTAAGAATTAGCTAACAACAGATCAACAGCTAGCTAGCTACGACTACACAAAATTAGCTATTGGACTCTCTCCCCAAAAAACAGTCAGTCAGCACGTGTTCACCCCCGATGTGTGCTCTCTCTTGATACTAAAAATGTTAAAAAGGGTTCGAAGCTATAAATTGGTCTGCTTACAAATTTGTTCCCTCCACAATTCTCCTTAGGATAGTGTCATCGAGAAAAAGCTGAGCAAAGTCAACGGGCTCTTTTCCTTCCATATCAACCGTGCAACCAGATTTCTGACTTGATGAGATATCACCACTGGAGCTGCTGGCACTGGAGCTGATGGCACTGTAGCTGCTTGCACTGGAGCTGATGGCACTGGAGCTGCTGGCTGCGGCACTGGAGCTGCTGGCACTGGAACTGCTGGCACTGGAGCTGATGGCACTGGAGCTGCTGGCACTGGAGCTGCTTGAACTTTCACTGGAGCTACTCGTACAACCGTTCAAGCTTCTTGACCACCAATCTTCTAACCCCACGCTTGCCTACAAAGAAGCAAGCAGGAGCCTTCAGACTTCACACAAAGGTAAAGGAAAGGTAGTAGATGCCTGTAGCACAAAAAAAGAAAAATAGTCATACTATAACTTTGAGGTTTTTCTCTACATAAGACCCGATCCTATCACATAATAGTAAATTAATAATAGTTTAAATCAACAAATCATATATAGTAAAGTAGATATATAGATAGATAGAGAAATATAAAATAAACAACAAATCAGAGAGTGCAAACCTCTGCCAATCCTTTATGGCAATTGTTAATCTCTCTGAACACAAGTATGTTGGAGATTCACTTATCAACCAAAAAAGTGGCTCCGAGCACTTAGCCTCCCTAAAAAACTGCCTCCATTATGTGAGCTCTAAAATAGCTAAAATAGCTATAATAGTGACATGTTGTTGCATAACTTGTGAGCTATCTTTGCCAACGTGACATATGTATGCACAGGTATATTCCTATGATGCCTAGTAGCATGTATCTTTTAGCAATGGAGGCTCCTAGCAACGTGTATCACCACCCAAATTTAATTGTGCTTGATCTGTGCCTAACCTCTCCATTAAATTTCATGAAAACCATCTGGTATAATCCTGTTAAATACCTGTTAACAGACAAACTGATGGACAAACAATCCACAGTGAAAACATAATATCCTGATATTATATTAAAAATACTAAATACATACATGCATGCATACATATATAGCTATGCCTGCATGTGTATGTTTATAAATATACAAACAAACAGGTGAATAAGTGATGAGCTGCAAAAAACAATAAAAAAGACATCAGAAAATGAACAACCAAATAAAAATCAATAAACAATAAGTAAAGTCATTTAGCCTTTCCATTCCTGCAGGCTAGAATGGTAAAGTTAGAAATCCTACAACAAAAATGCACTCAGTATAATTTAGGCATGTAGGCAGGCATGTGGGAATATAATCTAGGCATGTGGGAATATAATCTAGGCACGAGGGAATATAATCTAGGGAATGGGTTTATTACATGTTTTCCCATTCCTTGGTTGGATCTATCACCATTTATGCTGTATACAGAGAAGTGCCATCATTACAGAAACTGGTCTTTTCCATGGAGTTCATTCAGTGACACCCTGTGTGAACAGACAGCTATGACACACACCAGATAGAGTGAAAGTAGTACCAGCACTACTAACAATGCTTCGACTTCCTAACAAGAAATGGATTGGCAGATTTCTAAAATGTGCTAAATGTTTACATATGGCTTGTTGTTTTGTATCTCACAAATTATTCATTCATATTATCTACATTATTATAATATTGTAGGTCTTCTTCTTGTTATTAATGCCATATTGATAACATTACTTATATGCTTGCTGTGTGTGTATATCTTATCATCATTGTTTGCTCTTGAATTTTAATGTGCTGCAGACTTGTGAGTCTTAATGGAGTGTTGCTGACATTAGTGGACAACCTCAATCTCCCTGCAATGCCCCCAATGGAAGAGCCACCCAAGCCCTCCCTTGTCCTCCCTCCTATGTCATTTGGCTTTATTGTCTTCAGGAAAGTCAAGGCTATGGCATGCATATCAGCCTAATACACCAGCTACTACACTGCATATATATATATACGCACCAGCTACTACACTGCATATATATATATATACACACCAGCTACTGCACTGCATATATATATATATACGTACCAGCTACTACACTGCATATATATATATATACGCACCAACAATGTGGACATTCATGACATTGAACTGTTGTAGATGGGATCCCCACATGACTAGGTCGTACTGAGTGGCTTTTGGCTGTAGGATATTCTGCATTTAAAATGCATTTCATGATCATTATAAATTATAATTTTTGTTTAATAAAAAGGGTCAGCCTACTTACATGGGAAGAGATGTGTTATCTTTCTTTTTTGACATGGTCGCAAACACATTCATGGTTTTCTCATTAGTTTATGAAAAACCAAAAAAGGAGAAGTATTTGATGTTAAAGTATTTGATGTAAGCTGAAAGTAGTCATACACATTCATGTCGTTTAGTTTAATTTTGTTTTATTTTTGTTTCTAATAAAAAATGAAATGCGATTATTTCTCTCCCTTATGGCATGCCAGCACCGACTGTAATATTACACAGCCATATATATTTAAAATATTCATAAATTAGAACGGTTATTCAAATCTGATGCCATCATTAAACAATTCCTGAAGTTGAGAGGCTGTTACAGATGCAAAATTGGCTTTCAATATGCACAGTGAAAATATAGCTGTTGTTAATTTCCCCCCCTAAACAACAAGACTAGACCGTGTAGACCACAAATATTAGTGGACGCCTTTTTAAAATCATGTACAAATATTATAATACAGAGTTCTTAGGGCATATTTGAGTTCCTTTTCTGAAACATTTTTGTTTTGTTTCTATTGCATGTTTTTTTAGTTGCTGCTTCTCTTTATAAGAACTGCTCCAGTCCATCAGTTGATAACACTATAACTAATGAAACAGCAATATTATTCTATACCGATATATACATTATATTATGAGCATAAGAAGATGACTTTTAATGGAGGGCCAATAATATTGTGGAACTTTACAGCTACACCTTTTTAGATAAGCCTGTTGTATAGAACTATAATCAGTTTAAAATGCAATAATTTTAATCAAATCTTCTGAAGTAGTTCATTCTGCGTTTATTAACAGACACAAAAGTCCTAGCTATTTCAGTTAAATCTAAAGAATCTGTTCGTTTTTAGTGTACATATAACAAGATTAAGTCATTCAACTGACATTCAGTCATAGTGCTTCTTAAATACATCTTTATTTGATGGAGGGAAGATAGATTTCAGTTTCATTCATAGCAGCAGAAATGGTTATTATACTGGTTACTTTTGTAATAGTAGTCGTAGTTCCTGAAGATGCTGTCCTGATAACATCAGGAATCATCAAAAGTAATCTCTAGGTCAAAATCTTCTTCCAAATAAGCACTTATCAGGCCCTATAGGGCAGGTAGGGCTTCGGCCCTACCAATATTTGGCTCTTTACTTCAATTAATATTCTGCTGATCTTGAGTTTGAATTTTTAGAGTAGCCAATGCATGCATAAAAAACTCTCAGAATGTCGTGTATTACTACTACACTCCCAAAGTTTGTGAAGCATGCAACCTAATTAACAGCCAGCCTTGTTAATTGCTTGTAAATTAATTTGCCAGCTGGCATGCAATTACTAGGATTCCAGCTGTCATTAGCTAGTTCTAGAATATTCTGGTCATGTGCTGTACCATGTGCTCTTGTTGCAATGGCTGCTCCTTCAAGTTTCACTGAGGTCCCAAAACTTCCTTCTGCTCCTCACCAGCCCGCTAATTTTAAATTCCCCAAGCGATCTTTTGTGGTGAAGAGTGTTGTTTGTCGGTCATTTCAATCCACTTGGCTCAAGCAATGGCCATTTCTACACTACGATGAGTTCAAAGATGTTGTTCACTGCCACACTTGTGTGACAGGCTTCAAACATGGGAAATTGAGCTCTTCTAAAGCTGCATCAGCCTTTGTAAATATCTCTCAATAGTTTTGGTGTGTGTGTATCATTTAGTAAATCACTAAATTTTCATTATACAGACATCCACAGGATGAAAAATGCAACCAGTTTATTCCAAAAACATCAACTAAGTGACTCTTATCGAGAAGCAGTTGATGTAATCATCAGAATTCTAGCTACGACAAAGGATGTTGGGGAGCAACTTGTAAAACAACATGCAAAGAAAGAGAGTACAATCGCAAAACGCTTCTAAAGATCGTGTCTAGCATTCGATATTTGCTAGGCAAGGGTTAGCTCTGAGAGGCGATGGAGATGAAGGAGGTGGAAATTTTCTTCAACTGCTGAAGATGAATGAAGGTGATACTGAATGGTTGAATCGCAAGTCTTGCAAATATACTTCACATCAAATTCAGAATGACATTCTTGGTGTTATGCTAATAATATTCTCAGAAAAATTGCAGCTTTACTTCAACAGTCCCCTTTCCTCACTGTTATGATCGATGAGGCAACAGACATTTGCAATAATTAGCAGGCAACCATTGTTTTCCGTCGCGTTAATGAATTCATATAATATTATAGGCTTATACCAAGTTCCACATATTTATGCTGAAACACTGACTAGTATAAAGAGAGCTACTCAGCCAAGCATGCCACATCATGCAACTCCTGTTGGTAATGCCAGCAACAAATGCTACTTCAGAACGTTTTTTAGTGCCTTACGAAGAGTGAAAAATTACCTTTGTAGCTCCATGACACAGAATGTACTGCATGTACACAAGGAACATACAGATTCTATTAGTAAGATAGATATAGCTAGCTAGCTAGCTAGTGAATTTGTTGGCGAGTTTGATAACAGGAGAAAGATGTTCGGGAAATTTTAATAAGTTTTGTTCTTCATTCATGTATATATATGCAGACTTTATTCTTTACCCCAAAACATGGCATTGTATTATACCCTTGGCTTCCTAACCCATTTTGGCCCTACCAATAATTCTTAGGGCCTGCTTATGCAGCCAACATCACTGTAGCATTGTTTCCATTGGCAAAACCAAGAAGAAGTGATTGTATTGTGTCAAGATCTTTCTGATTAAAATGCTTTTCAACCTCTCCTGCAGTTAACTCAGTCACTTCAAAATACATATGACAGTTCCTTTCTTTAGGATTTGCATATATATGTGTGCTTGCACCATCATCAAATAATCTGGGCATCTTCCTTCTTTGTGGAAGAGCTGTTTGGAAACATAAAGGACCTGATCACAAACTTTTCCTCACTTCTCATGGATTGCATAAACAAGGCATTTAGCTCCCTTTATGGCCTCTTGAACTGTATGTCTTGTGCCTGCAAATTGGTTGAGAATTGATGCTGAAAATACCAGATAAGCTAGTTTGAGGACATAATAGGTATCAAAATTATCCATTTTGGTTGCAATTCCACTTGCTTTTCAGCATATTCATCGTGCCCCTGACTGATCTCCTCCAAAGCATTTTGTAAGGTATCGTAGTTCTTCAAAATGCTTGCTATGGATGCATGCCTCACAGTCCAACGTGTAGGGCACAACATTCTTAATTTAGGAGATAGTTGACCAGTCTAATTGTTACCACCTTAAATTTTCAAATAAGGTATGTCGTTTAGGAGACATTTTAATAAGTAGGGTTAATTCAAACACAAAATTCATAGCATCTCTCACCATATCACAGGTTTTAGTTACATCCTTCACACGTATATAGATTGAGTTTGTAAGCCAGGCAATAAACGTAGAGTGTCTTTGGTTCTTACTTCTTAACTAAAGCTTGAACTCCATTCCAGATTCCGCTCATTTTAACAACACCATCAAATGCTTGACCCCAATATTATACTGATGGGCAATGAGCTCAGGAACAAGGCATCTTTTATTAAAGTAAATATTGTCATTGCTTTAGTATCAGGAAGTTAAATAAGACCTAGTGTAGTCTAATGAATGTTGTAGTCATGATCTACCCAAAAAATTGATAATGACATTTGTTCATCACTAGCTATGTCTGATGCTTCATCACTAGCTATGTCTGATGTTTCATCAACTATTATTGAAAACCAAGAAGCGGCATTGATTTCAGTATAAAAATTTCGAAAAACAGAGCGACCCATGATTGTAATTATTTCATTAACTATCTCTGGAGAAATATATTCTTTCTGTCGTAGACAGGGCATCATTTCAGGGAAATCCTTAGCCTGTAGTAATAGTAATTGATACAGATTACAACTGAAAGTCTCCATATCTTACTTGTGCCCACGAAGGGGTAAATCCTGACGAGATAGAAATTGAACACCACGGAGAAGCTTTATGAGCATGCAGGTTTTGGTCAGTGCTATATTGGTGAATGAGCTGAACATCTATACCTAGATCATGAGAGTTTGCTGCAACTTTTAGAGTAGCTTCCTTGTGAAATCTACTGGCTTCATGTTCACGAAATTTCTGTAGTGCTTTCTTCCAATTTGAAAAGCTGAGATGAGTGAATGCAGATTGAGAAGACCTTGATTGTCAGCACAATGACAAGTGGCACAATAAACTTTGTAATGTGATGTGCATACAGTTACCAAGGATGGATTTCGTACCAATTGGTATCTTTCTTGAATGACATTTTTTATTGTCATGATCCTTAGTGACAGTGTGATGGGGAAAGTTTGTTTTAGACACTGGATGCTTGATATAAATTATATGGAGTGCGCAGATCAGAGCAACATTGGCACTGGCACGTACTGCTGGAAGTAGATGAAAGGTCAACTGCTTCATCATCGTGTATCACAGCTGAAGTAGATGGCATTTCATCCTCCACTATACTCAATATAATCTCAAATTAAAAACACTTACAGTACACTGATTTAGCCAGTTATACTACCTGTTCCTGATGAATCCAATTCATTTGTTTGATCCTGATCAGCTGAAGCAACTTTAAAGAAGTGTCCAATCTTCTTCTGAGCCATCAATGTATTGTTAGACCATAGATTCTTATACTGGTACCTTACAGATCTTTGGTTGGACAATACACCTCCGATAGCTGGCCATGTGCTTAAACTGAGCACATGACTGTCAGCTTTGCACCTATCATCTAGGACTTATTCAAACCTGCTTTGATCACATGACAATCCCATAAATGTAGTTTGTACATGCATCATGCAAAATTTACATGTTGGCTTTGTATTAATTCACACCTTGCCATTGGGGAAAATATATTATTATTCTAGGAAGACTTGAAGAAATTGGATGGTGACTTTTAGCTGATAACAGAATGCAAACAGTAGATTTCTCTTTTATCAGCTCAAATATTTGGCCAACACTCAACTAGTTGGTGGAAGGGGGTAGCTATATAGGAAACAAATTTTGAGCTGATTAGATAGATAGATAGCTATATGTCTGTAACAAACTGCAATGATAGATAGATCTATTCTGGGAAGTGGGTAAGAGATAGAAGGAGAGCTGGCTATATTTATGGAGTTCATCCCCAAGCTGAAATGAAGGGTAGGAAGGTTGGACACATGCATTGCCATTTGCTGACATTGCCAGCTTATTTCAGATTGACGAAAATAGCTCGCAACAAAACAGCAAGTAATTCTAGCTGCTGCTGGAATATTTATCATGCCACTCAAATAACTTTTGCGAAGTAAACATGGTCACTGCAATCCCACCAAGTGGGAGGGCCTGGCTAGCATAGGAAAAAATGTTTGTTGCATAGACACTACAGTTTTGGTTCTTCAATTCATGGATCCTGGAAGTGACAGCCAGAGGGTTAGCAATACCTTACCCAGTACGGCTCTCCTAACTCCTACTGGCCAAGTAAACATATGTAGATAAGATAGCACTAAGTGGCAGCTTCATTAGAAGCAGGGTTCTATTTGTAGATGAGCTAGGAATTGGAAGGGCAATTGTAAATTGCATGTTTGGTCAGAACTCTTCAATTAGTGATGAGCTTCTGATGCTTTTCACTTCTTGTTCACCTTCCACTGATTTGCACTGGCACTGGAATCATATTTGGTTGTTTGGTTCAGGCATTGAGTACACACTGGAATGTGTCTTTGCTGCTGGCTATATTGGCATATAAAATCTAACACAAGGTGAGCTCTATGAATGAATGAAAGGAAAAGAATTCCGAACAAGAACACTCTTGGTCAGACTCTTTTAGTGTTACTTTTTTACATTTTTATTATTATTACTGTATTACTTTTGTTGTTGTTGTTTTTCTGTTGTGTTGGTATTATTATTATTATTATTATTATTAACAACATCATAAAATACATAATTTATTCGATACAGGGACAACTGTAGGAGTTGACAGGCGAGTAATCTGCACACACCATATCCTGTTGCTATACGTTAACTATGCAGAGCACATAATATTGTTGCCACTATTGACTATACCCATGGGTAATACGTATATTGCTACCCACAACTATAACCATATAGTCAACCTCCTTCACTATATCTGTTATCTCATATAGTTTGAACACAAAAATTTCAGATTATTCCTGTAATACATTACCTAAATTACTTCCCATGCCATAAACCAGATGACTCCAAATTGGATCGTACAAAAATTAACCCATTTCTTGATGCAGTATTAATCAGTTTCTCTACACTTAAAAATCTTGACAAGAATCACCATTAAAACTCTGCGTTTTACAAATCCAAGTCATATCAATTTTGTTTTTCATAGGTAAAGGATCCTGTAAGTGTTTCTTGTCTACATTAAATTTTGTATATTCTTGTTTCATTTCTTTGTTGCCGAGTCAATCCAAGTCCGGGGCAACCCCCCCCACTTCTAAGTATCTCTGCAACTGTAGCTACTAATATTACAATCTTTGCAAACAAAATTCCTCTATGTGGTTTATCATACATTTAAAACAACAACATATACTACTTCTTCAACCACCTCTCCTCCCAGGAAATTTCAAGTTAATTTGTCGTTGTCGGTTATTAAGGTAATTTAGAGCCAACAGTGGTTTATTTCCTCTGCCTTGGTTTCTTCTTGTTCATTTTTTCGAGCAGTATACAATGAAATGATAGCATAAAAAGTATCATAACTCAAGAATGGTTGACAATAACCAGCTGAAACTTGAAATACAGTTAGTATAATGAAGAAGGTGTATAATAATAATAATAATAATTAGTAATGATGATGATATTGATAACAACAACAACAACAAAAATAATAATGAGTCCTCCCGCCTCATTATGAATGATCTCTCATATCAGCATAAATATTCGATACGACACTAAATACCGCCTTGCGAACGGTCTCGGGCTGCCTGCATGCCACACCTGTTGACCATCTACCCATCCTTGCCGGCATCGCCCCACCAATGCTGCGACGCGAAGCAGCCGTCCTGGCCCTGTCCCGCAAGGCCATCAATGACGAGGACCACCTTCTCCACCATATTGCCACCGAGCCCCCAATACGCCAACGCCTCAAATCAAGACACTCGTTCGCGGAGCAAGCCCATCAGCTCCTGCGCTCAACACCTGACGATGTCTCGAAAGGTGGTTGGCTGAAACACCGCTGGAGGGAGAAGTGGCAGTCAGCCAGCAAGTCCAGGCTACATCGATTCGTGGAGACGCCGGACGAGCTGCCAGGCGAGGACCTACCGCGCAGGCAGTGGACAACCCTCAACCGCCTCAGAACTGGTGTCGGCCGCTTCGCCGCCAACATGAAAGAATGGGGATTGAGAGACTCGGCCGCGTGTAAATGTGGGCACCCGGAACAGACAGTCGATCACGTCATCGAGTCCTGCCCCCTACACCGTCCACCCAATGGCGAGCCCGGGATAGCCAGTCTGGACGACGAGACACGAGCGTGGCTGTCCTTGACAGAGTTGGTGATCTGACGTTGACGAGCGAGAGAGCAAACGAAAGAAGAAGAAGCATAAATATTTTGTGTGAGTTATAATAATCTCAATTCAATAAATCATCTGGTTACCTTGGCACGTTTACTTCTTACTTCATTTTAACAATCCAATGCAATATTCTGTAAACCAAGTTTCTATGTAGAATTAACATTTTTAATAGCAGAATGAATGTTATTATAATGCTTTACACTAATATTACCATAATATTTTGTATATGGGGTATATATAACATAGTTCATTTTCCAAATAATTTTTTAAATGCAGAAAATGACATTTTGTGTATGATGTATATATTATATATCAAATCAACACATTCTTTGGTCATTATTATTGCTTTTTGTTTTTGTTTTAGAACAGTATCCAAATTTCAGGTTTACGATGTCATGATCAATTCTCAAGTGCATGGAAATAAACTTCGGCAAGAATGCCCTAAACTTCATGCCCAAATAATGAATGACAGGGCTATGCTGGTTTTGTGAACCAACCAATACACTCCTCATTGAATGCCCTCGAACTTCCTCCATAAGATAGAACATCTCCTCATACTCGTCTTCATCAATTACATATCATTCCAACACTTGTACTGGTCCAACATTGTTTCCACCAGTTTCAAGGTCATGATGTCTGCCATAATATTTTTAGTCCGCATAATAATCACTGTATCCAGTTAGCATCACACAATAAGACATAAGACACTCTCCTTGCAGATCACCTCGATATTCTCCTACATCCCAAAATTGAGACCAAATCTAGGCTTATAAATCACAACACTTAGAATTTCACTCTGTCATATCATGCCAATGCAATTTGATTAAGCAAGTATAATAAAAACAATTTATAGCTCAACTTACTTTTATATCTGCAGCCTAACCAGAATTCTCTGGGCAATTGGGGCAAAAAACAATGTTAAATACATTGGCACGTATTTATTTCTATATTTTTTTAAACCCAAAACTCTTTGTTCCAAAACGGAATGGAAACACGACAAAGATGACAATTACCATCATCATGCACAACAATCACTATTATTTGTTAAAAAAAATGAAACTGTTGGACAGATATATTTTTTGGTTTATAATAATTATTTCTAGGTTTTTTTTTTTTTTTTTTTTTGCCTTGAGCACCAGAATCTCAAATCCACCGCAGAGCTTCTAGGAATCCAACACTTTCAAGGCAATGTGAGTTATAGTGCAATATCACTGTCTTTGGGTCTTTGGAGGCTATTATCACCCCTTAGGGGGGGAATAATGTCAAATACACCCAATCATAACTTCCACCCACTACCCTCTATCAACATAATTTTTGTACCAAAATGTAGCTTAGAAGATAAGCTATTAAATGATTTATTTAACTTTTGTCATAGTTATGCCAAAGTGTCAGCCAGGCAATCCAACTTTTGCGCTGTCCTCGAATTAAAAAGCCATTAATAATGCTAAGTGGTTGTTAGGTGGTTTATGGTAAGAGTAGTACATGTAGTAGTTTCATCTCAACTATTTGAATCAGTATGATAATGCACCACAGGAGAGGGGGGGGGGGGTAAATCCCATACAAACCACATGCAGATATACTGGTCTATACTCAACACATTCTCATAACATTGAAAATAGATTACTTTAGGTTAAAGAGCACACAATAAGCATTCTGGTGATATATAAATTATGGAGTTTGGGTGAGAAATTTGTGGAAATATGTGGAAATTCTTCTAATCTAACGCAACGCGATTCTTCTTCATTCCTTGACAAAAGAACATCATTAAATAGCTTATCTTCTAAGCTACATTTTGGAAAAAATTATGTTGATAGAGGGTAGTGGGTGGAAGTTATGATTGGTATTGTCGAGGTGTATTTTTTTGGACATTATTCCCCCCTTAACAATCGCTGGGAAACTTAATAGGGCAAAATTGTCCAATTACATGGAAGGTGGTGTGAATATACATGTATGTGCAAGATGTTCTACATGATTAACAACAGACTCTATTAATGTACTTTATGGTACATGTGTTTGACAGATGATCAACATGATTTAACAGAATTGTCTGTTAACATAATTATACTCACCATGTACGAGGATAACCAGCAAGTCAAACATAACAACGATAACACAAAACACTCAAGGAATCAAGATAGAAACTAGTAACAGGTTTAACAAAGAGTCGTGTCTACCAAATTATACATACCAATAATCTAGCATTGTAAATTACTCCTCTCCTATAGTGACCATTTTAGCCAGATAGGGACAACAGACATACAAATGCTAGTTATAAGTGCACCAACATTCAATAGCCAGTTGCTGCTTCTTGTAGTAGTAAATCCTTGAAAGAATTAGTCCAGCAGCAAAAAAAAATTGAATTGCTATGCATTCAGCAGTTCACATAACATCCTCCAACCCACAAGTCATCACCCCAAGAAAATACCATGCACACTCCAATTCTGGAATGGGAGATTATTATGCTCGAGGCTGATTAACAACTGCACAAGCAAGAGCGGGGATATTGGATAGCAAATATGGCCAATTTGGAATGAGTTTTTTTTAATCCATTCCTTTGGCTCTATAATGGCACAAGATTTTTCTCAGAAACATCCAAAGCTAACATAAGGGAACGGAACTGGAACTTATTACTGAACATAGTCCTCAACTACATTCACCCCTGACTCGAAGAAAACATGTCAAAGGATAAAAATATCTAATAAAAAGCAAGAAATCACTGGATTTAAGTAGACACAGTCTGACTTACTGGTTCTGGTAGGGAGGTTTCATATAACATCACTGTTCGCTGTGGATACTCCTACATTTCATGCACTAGCCCAGTGTCCACCAGTATTCATGATCGGCACATAATTATTTACTGGAGTCGAGTAAGTGAGCTTCTACTGTCTGGTGCCAAATGTTGAACTGGCAAGGCCACCCATCATTGAAATTGCGCATGAAGTAGGGCCTGTACTTCACTACTGTGGGTATCCTCCAATACTTGGAGAGAAAGGCTGTGGCTAACTCTCTGCAGCTGACAAGCAGTTTGCATGGTAGGCATTCACACCACTTACCCTCAGTACAGGCTGGATCGCACCAATCATAAAACAATATGTCTCAATGTGTGAGGATTCCATTGAAATGCCCATCTTTTCTAGTTGTCATTGGTCCTGGTCCACAGTGTGTGTGGGTGGTTTGACTGGGGGTGGAATGACTGTGCTTGGTTTCTCAGTATGGTCTTGAAGTGGCTTTTTAAGATCTAAAGCTTTACATGGCCTGTAATATGCCAGGTATCCCGAATTGACCTTGCTTTTGATGTCATTGCCCTTATCATCCCACAATGGACCGAGACCTATAGGAGTGATATCAGTTATTTTGTAAAGCCCAAACCAGTCTTGTGGTAACTTGTCACCTCCAGTAAACTGCAAATAATTTTAAACATGTGCATACCTTCAAGCCTAGAGTTTAAACATGCATGCGCATACCTTCAAGCATAGAGTTTAAACATGTGCATACCTTCAAGTCTAGAGTTTAAACATGTGCTAAGTTTTGTCTACAATTATTGACGAACATGAAATAAATTGGAAGTATAAAGTTCTATGCAAAATATATTTTAAATAATACTGATTTTAACTCAACAATAATGAAGATTAAGTGCCTTCCTCTCTGTATCTCACACAAGAGAAGTATATGGCACACTCAATATCTTAATTTCGATCATATAAATTATCACCCTAAGCATTCCTATTGCAAACTGCAAACATTTTTTGCCTTTTTTTGTCTTGGCATAAAATTCAACTTGTGTTTGTTCCTTGCCTTCTTCAATTTTTTCTCGTCCCTGTTCATCCAGGACCTGTACCTAAGTAATACAGAAATGAAGTACATAACTAATTAAAATCGCACATTGAGAAATCCTGAACTGAATTCTTATTCAGCATTTGTTAACACCTTGAATGTTAAAATCCATTGGAAATATTTAAGACTTGTCACTAATAAATTCATGCCCTGGTCCATGATCGTTTATCTGGAGGACCATAACTGCAGATGACCTCAAGTATCACTTTAGCAACATCAGCAGCAGACTTTTTTTTAATGTGAAGAGCTAACACCCACTTAGTGAAAAGGTCAGTCACAGTGCAGACATATCTGTAGCCTTTATCAGTAGATTCAAATGGGACAATCAGGTCAATGCCCAGAATCTCCTGTCTTTACATCAACTCTTTGACTGCATGGACATATACAAAAATTGCACTCATACACGGTGGACATATATACGTAAAGGACTAATGCTTTATTGACTCCAGCAAGTTGCTGCTTATTGGTACAGCCACTCAAGAAGCATCTGCTTATTGTCTGCTTATTGGTACAGCTGCTCAGGTGTTTGTACTGACCTGGAATTATCAACTATCTTTGGACAAAGGGTGGTTATGTACAGGTGGTTATGTACCTTCACTTTAGATCCTTGATAGAGTATTGTGCTGAATACAAGTGATGGATAGATAATTATTATAATAGAGCTGAAGTGCTGTGTATGTTAGAAGGAGATGACAGTGATGATGATTTTGGTGGATATATTGATAAGAATTATTGTGAAGGTGTGGAGGATGGTGAAGAGGTTGTGGAGGATGGTGAAGATGTTGTGGATAGTGTAATGATGAAGTAGGAACTGCATTGCGGAGAAAATACTGCCTGCATATGCGAAAGATGGGAAACTCCCACAAAATGGGGGGATTTCCTACTAGCTGCTATAGTGATCGCGCGTTTAACAAACTAACAAAGTAATGGCTTCATCAAGTGCACAGGAAGCTGCAAAAGCTTAATGAAATCTCTCTCTGAGACCAGCAGTCTCTCCTAGAAACTATTTTACCTCAAACTATGGTTGTGATAGTGACAGTGACTCAGAAAACGAACAAGCAGGTATAATACATAATACATACACTACTAGACAATACAAAAGATTAATCGTTGCATTTATTTGTAGGTAATTATGTGGTTGATGGTGACAGACTTGAGCCACCTCATAGTGAAACTGAAGGGAGTGAAAAGAGTGATACTTGAGCCACCTCATAGTGAAACTAAAGGGAGTGAAGAGAGTGATGATGATCTGGAGGAAGTTCGAGAGCTGACCAATGACGAACAGGTCCAGGAAGCAATGATGCAGTTGTCTGCAGTTTCATCAGTGCATTTTGACGTTTGAGACGTAGACACTCAAGAAGAAGATCTAGTGACCAAGTTTATGACTAGTGGCTGTGGCTGCTCACAGTTCAATGGCAAAGAGTGCTCCATCCAGTTCACCAATGAGCATGTGTAGCAACAGTTCCCAAACCAGTCAGCAAGCAAGCAACCCCTGATCCTGGAAATACCATCACAGCCAGTAACAGCCCTCCAGCAAAGCGTGCTAGGGTGTGTCGAACCTGCAAGAAAACCAGACACAACAGCAGATCCTGCCCTAACAAAGAAATATAATCCTTAATCAATTGTTTTACTTTGTTATTATAGCAGACATTCTATATCTATCCTAGACTAGAGGCCTTTATGGCTATTCTGACGTTATAGTTGGCTAACTCTAATCTGTTTTCTCTCACTTTTACCCTTGTTTTATTGTTACTCATACTCTAAACGTCTAAATGTTATCTTTTCTGCACAAGCTTCATCCAAGAATATGCGTTGTCCTATAAGCAAATAAGTGTTTCTTTTCCACCTTAGCGTAGGAGCTCAGCCTTGCTAGTCTTCTTTCTCCCACCTCTGATTTGCACTAGTTCACACCTCGACCTTCATGCGCGGAGGTGAACGGGAATTACTAAAACGCATTTTTCTCAAAATGAATGCTTCAAGCCTCTAGCATTCAGGCTTTCATAACTTTTCTTCTGAATGGAAATAAGTGATGATTTGAGTTCCAAAATATAGTTGTTCTTTCACCTGGTTTTTGTACATAAGACCCCTTTTCTCAGATCCTTTCACATATTTGTATAGAAAAAAATCGTATATTCCAGGGGAAAAATTCGGGAAAGCTGCTCTAATTTTCACAGGAAATTCTTTCTTAGTTCATAGATTTTTTTTTAATGCTTTCAGGAAAGAAATTCTGAGTTCAAAAGAAAGATATTCCCAAACTCTTATTTTCTTGGGAGACAAAGTCTTGCTTTTGCAAGCCTAGCTCCTTCAATGCTCCTATCTATAAAATAAAATAAAATCTAATTTTGGTACAAGAATTAGTGGGTGTCTGTTGTTTATAAGTAAGTGCATATTTGTTGTTAAGTGCTAGTTTTCTCGCAGGTTCAGTTAGAAAAGGAAGTGGAGGACAACCAGAGCATACAGAAACTGACTTGCTGGTAACCCCATCCTTGCCATGGGGCTGGAGCCAGTATGTCATACGTTGTACTCCCGTTGACCTCTCTTTATTAGGACAACTACAAAGTATGCGCCGACTAACGTCTCAATACCCCTGACCTCACTGCCTCAGTATTGATCTGGTTAGCCCAAGTTAACCACACCTTGGCTCTCTCTCTCACAGCCCTCCTATTCAAGATAAAATGGTTAACTACTTCAACAAAGACATACATTCATACAATACATAACATCTATAAGATCACAATATACTCTGAGTATCTTATCCTTCAGCTGACTATCCTGTTATACGATAGTTCCACTGAGTCAATGTCTCTCTCTCCCTCTAGCTAGCTAACTTTATTACTTATATAATAATAGTTAGTGTTGCACATGAATTATGCACGTGGCTTATTCTTGCCCAAGGATCCTGTGGTCTTGCACCCAAATCTGGTTATCTTGCCCACAGATCCTGTTGAATCCTTTCACAAGGTGTAGTTCATTCAGGGCTGGTGTAGTGGTCTGTAGTGTCTTGTATAACCCTGTTGACTCATTGTTGAGGGTAGTTGAGGTCCGCAGGGGGTCTGTTAGAGGCATCTCTGAGACAGTATATATCCCTAAAAGCTGAAGCCACTTATCATTTTTCAGAGAGAGAGTTGAAAATAACTGTTAATGTTCAGCACGAGAAGGACAACATCACCTTCATCAGCAAGGACAACATCACCTTCATCAGCGGCTGTTCCTCTGGCATGTACAGTGAGCATACACACGCACCTTACGACCAGGTATGAGACTACCAGCTACATTCAGAACTATGGGTCCCACTAGTGCCTTATATAGCACTGACAGCCAATAATCCTGAGAGGAAGGAAAGAGGGGAAAAGTTGAAGAGAGGTGATCAATGTCATCAAATTAGAGAGAGAGGGTATGTACATCTGTCAGGACTCTGAGACTCACTACTCTACCTTTGACAGAGAGCTACTGGAAATTTAACCATCTATTTGGCACTTTCTTCTGCCACTTTCTGGAAGATTGTATGTAAACTGACTACAAGTCACTGACCTTGGGCTCTCTATCATTACAGATAAGTGCACATATCGACATATCATGCATCTGTCCTTCATTACAAGGAATTAAAAATGATATTCAGGATCCAATATCATCACTGATGCCCTCTCGCCGATACAGAGTCTGTTGTCACAGTAGTCACACTCACTTTGGATTATAACTAGCTCAACCAATTTAGAGATCCAGCATCTTGGTACTGCTGTCACTTCCCTGAAACTGGAATATGTCCATCTCCAGGCATATAACACAACATCTTTGTGATATGTGCCTGGTTCCCTCTGTTAAGGTTTTTAACATGTTTCACTCTTTCTCCCTTCCTGGATTCCTGGAGGCAGGTTAACCCACAAGGTCATCATGTAACACAACGTCTGACATTGCCTCAACAAGGAAATCACTTCGTGGGCACAAACTACCAGCATCCAGCAGTCTACGATATCCGGCATAAAGCCAGTCCTCTGCAGAGTCTACCTATTTTGGCCTCCAGGTTACATCAATTCATGTTTCCCTCTTCTGACACCCCCTAGACACTCTTATATCTTCACAATTATTGATTATTTCACTAGATAGCTTGAAGCAATTCAAATGAGGGATTGCACTGCTGAGGCTTACACCAGAACTTTTCTGAAAGTTTGACTAATGATTCCATCCTGGTGTGGTCAGCTACCAATCGTATTCCTTGGTGTGCACACAGCCTTCAAGGAAAATCATGAAGATCTGCTGCTTAAAGATCTGCATTACAACCTTGTGCCTTCCTGATGAATTCCTTATGACTACCCCTCTACAAACTTGACCAGACTCCTTTGCAGACCTCCTCATCAACAAATGAGAGTTTATGACTATCATATCTTAGCTCTATCTAGCAAGATAAGCTAAATCTCATAGGGAATGAAAATTATTTGTGTATTTGTCTTCAAAATCAATCGTAATACTATTTGACTTGTATCACTCAGTGTCATACACCATTGAGAAGCATCCTTAGGCTCTGGTAAAGCTATTACACTTGATCTATGCATGTTTCTATTAAAGCAGAAGTGTTACAAAAATCGCTCATTAACTAATCCTCATCTTTTCCTGGCAGGTATTATCCAGCAACAATTCGCATTTGCCTGAGAAGCCAGTTTCTTTTTTCTAGCTTCAAATCTGATACTATTTTCTCGATCTTCCTCTTCACTTTGATGACCATTCTCAGTTTACATAAGCCTACTTATTTATGGCGGGTGGCCAATTCATATTTCTTACTGAATGGTCAGTGCATATAAAGGGGGAAAATGTAAATGCAAAATATATATTGGATTGACTAGACAAAAAAAATTCAATTTCATAACCAGAGGATAGCTAGAAATAGCCAAATATTGTCTGCTGATTGGAAATGACCTAATACCAAATTTGTATTTGATAAGCTGGAAAACTATGGTGGGTTTGTATTAAGAAAATTGTACTAGCTTATGATAAAGACATGTTCTATTGATTTCCCATTTCATTATCAACATTCATGGCAAGTTACTATATGTTCAGACTATTAAACGGACAAAAATTTATAATACAATGACACATGTTTGTTTACACTTTTCACTCACACACACACACACACACACACAAACACACACATGCACATGCTCTCACAGACACACACACACACATACATACACTTCCCTTCTGCCAATGCAGCATGAAGTCATCATTGCTTCCAATTTGATAAAGCCTAACTTGAGTATTGATGGCAAACGACAGGGTCATAACAGTATGCCAGGGCCTGCTTGTAATTTTGGGATGGATTCTGTGAAATGAAAATGTATTTACATTATTATAAACTGAAATATTCACTATAGTACATATTTCTGTTCATATTTCAGGTAACTATTTTCAGATATATGTATAAATGCATTTATATTTGTGGCTTCCAGAGTGAACCCGTTGCATATTGAACCATGTTAGCTTCTTTATTGGTGAGCGAAGCAAATTAAATAGAAATCTTATGAATTCGCCATAAATTTACCCATCAAAATAGGAATGGACACCTCTCCTAATTAATGAGGGCTTATAAAATCGGCATTGGTACAAGAAAACAACTTGGCTGGAGAAAGAACTGACCGCATATATACATGTTAAGATTTCAGATAACTATTTTCAGATGCCTGTAAAAATGCATACTCATACCTGTGGCTATAAACCCACCATGTTAGTTTCTATATAAGCATAGTTATATTTTCTGCATAAGCAGCATTTGCTCACACTGTCAGAGCCAAATTGTTTTCATATACCATTCGGAAGCCTGTTTTATTCAAGACAGGTATCCTGGTGCTATGTACACATTTTAAGGCTTTATACATTCAGTGAATACACGCATAGAAAATGAAAAATTTCTGGTGGTGGTAAATAAGACCATCCACTGTAGCAGGGCATGAAGGTTGTTGCCAAATCGAGAGGGAAGCATTCCCTCTCCACATGGAGATTGTGAATTGCTGAAAAAGGTGCTTTGTGCCTTTAGGGGGAGGTGTTCTCAAGTGTTGCCCTTGGACATGGCCAATGCTGGTGATAGTCTGACAGGCTGTCAGGTTCCAACCTCCCAGTGACTCTACAACCAGGAGGATAAATAGTATGTCCTTGGAGTGACAGGCTCTTGCATGGGAAACCATGTTCTGCTATGCCCCAAACTAAAGAGCATTACCTGGGGGTAGTGGAGGCTCTGGCAGAATTTGCTTTTGCATGGTTGAAATAACAGTCATGTCTAAGGAGGCTGGTTTACTCCTCGACCAATGTGGAAGGTACACATCAGCTGGGTGACTATTGGAACCCAGAGTTAGGGCTGGAGCTACCTTCCATGGCATAAGAGCAGCTGATTGTGCTGCGAAGAAAAATGCATCATGGATGGAGTCATGCCTATAGATCCAGTCTTCAGTTCCACCACACCCCACCTGATGATCTTCATCTCAGGCAAATTGGGCAGGTGGCCCCCACCTCAGTCATCCTCAGACCAAGCCAGCATAGCAGGCACAGCCTGTCTGAGAAGTGGAGACCAAGAGTAGAGGAGGGGATATACATTTTTATTTCCTAAGAAATCCTTCCAAAAATAACAAGCAGGCCTCTGTGCACACTGTGCTGACCCAGTAGCTTGCCATGAAGGCTCTGTTTGGCTTTATCATTCTGGAAATGAAGATGACTACTTCCTGCACTGGCCAAAGAGGAGAAATGTGTGCGTATGTGATTGTGTGCAAGTAAAAAATATAGTTGAAATGTATAAGACTTGGAGAGAGGGGAGTCCCATGCATCAGTGCATGGACAATAAATCTGGGATTAGAACTAGCATCAGCAGACAAAACTTGGCAATGTCTCTGAGACAGTTTATGAATTCCCTTACTATCATACTTGAGCTCTATCTAGCAAGATAATCTAGATTTAAAATTATTTGTGTTCAAAACTTATCATAACTGTAGTTGACTTTTTATTGCCATTATTGCTAGCTAGCACTTAGCACCATCCATTGAGAAGCTTCCTTAGACTCAGTTAAAACCTCTACACCCCATCTGTCCATGGTTCTTCAAGGGAAAGAGTGCCCCAAAAGTATACCATTAACTAAACCTGCTTTTGAGATATAATGGACACTAAAGCATGGCACACTATAATTATAAATGGCACTTGAGATAGCTGTGAAAAAACTATAGCTCATCTATAGCTATATATAACCACTGCATTATACTAGGCATGATCAAAAGAAACAAATCATGAGATTAACTTAAGCACCCACAGCTTAGGTTAGTTTGTTGTGGTTTTCAATACAGCTCTTGACTCTAGTGTGCTGTTAGAAAGCTATAAGTATAAACTACAGCTTTATTAGCAGCTGCACAGCTCTGGGCTTGGGCCATAGAAGGAAGTCTACTGATGAAAAAATGCAATGCTGGCCTCTACAGCACTTCCCGATGCCCACAGATTTCGCTATGGAGTTGTGATTAATTAATTTGGAAATAGTTGTTATGTGTATATGAGCATATTCTTGCTTGCATGTGCATACTAAAACCATAGATACATGCACAGATCTTTTTCAGCTAAATAACTGCCTTTTTCTTTTCCAGAATGGGTAAACAAAGTAGATTTCTGAAAATGAGAGCGAGAGAAAAATCAAATGCTTCTAAAACAACACAACTGAGATTTGAAGGGGAAAAAAAGAAGTGGTAGAAAAATACTTGGGAGGGAAGCTTCCTTGGACTCAGGTAAAACTTCTACACTCCATGTTTCTTTAGCTTAAAATAATGGATTTAGAAGTTTCATTCTGATACTAGCTATGAACAGTTTTTTGCTAAACTGGAAATGATCGTCATGCTCAATATTGAGCTGGTTCTTGTCTCATCCTTGCACCAGTTTGCAATCTGTAAGGAATATCAATATGCTACTTCTACATATGACAATCCAAGTGTAAGACGTCAGTAATTTACAGATCAGTGTATAGTGTTGGGCCTGCAGCTATACTTGGCATAGGAGAACACCTAGGGAGATGTGATCTAGGCTTGGGTTTAGGACAACAATGCCAGGAATTAAAGTTTTGTCATATTGGGAAACATACTATCTATCTCTCCAACAAACCTTCGCTCACCACACAATGCCTTTCTAGTTTAAATCGGGAAATGTCGTCATAGTGAAGAAAACATGAAAAGAGTGAGAAAACAACAACAGATTGAACCAAGAGAAAGGAATCCGGCTTCTTGAGGAAGTAGAATGGTGCTGCCTATGTAAGAGAACTGCATTTAGTAAAGAAGCTAACATGGTTCAATACTGGTTGGTTTACTCTGGAAGCCACATGTGGATGAAATGGCCTAACATAGACCAGTGCAGCTACTATTGATACAGCTGTGGCTTGTAGCTATAGCTTTCTCACAGCATTCAAGCGCTCTATTGAGAGCCAAAATTGCTAGCTAGCCTAGCTGTGTGATATCCAATCAAGTAAACTTTCATTTGTGGACTTCCTTCTTTGAATCAAACCTAGACCAATGCAGCAACTACAGCTATATCTATAGTTGCTGCTCGTGCTCCTTAGAGTTTCTCCATGCTATTTTGAACATTTTATATCAAGTAAGTAAGTTAGTAACTCTAGGTAGCATAATCTATGTAGAAACTTAAGTAGCTTGCTTCTCAGATATTTGTGCTAACAGGAGTTGTAGTTCTGGAATTGATATCAAGTGCATAAAACCATCTAGTTAACTGGTTATGGACAAGTGAATTGCATTATGCAAAGTTTTATTTCTTAATTTAATAACAAAAACATTTTCAGTGTGTGGCAGATTTTCAATCCTTCTGCTTTGAACAATTAAAAATAAAAACAAATTTTTTTTAAAGGTAAAAGTTTACCATGTTTTTATATATAATTATACATGCGCAGTTGGAAATGGTGAGCTCAAGCTTCCTTGACTTTGGTAGCTACACATGACAACATGCTCCTGCTCTTTGTACAAATAGGGGAAACTCAAGCCCATTTATATTTTTATGGGGTGAATTTATGGTGAATACATAGCTACTATGTCATGTGCAGCCAAAAAAAATCCATCTAACTCCCCTGTGAACCAATTATGTGGAGAATGGACTTAGGCAGGGATGTCCTTTGTCACCACTTCTTTTCAATATTTATTTGATGGGAATGGCAGAGGAATTGGAGAGAGCTGAGCTAGGAGTCAAAGGTGGAAGGCTCTTGGTGTGGAGCACTTATGTATGTAGATGATGTTGTTCTTCTGGCTGACTCAGGGGTGGAACTGCCAGCCATGTTGGATGTGATACAGGCATATGTGTTAAGGTGGAAGATGAAATTTAATAGCAAGAAGAGAAAGATCATGGTAGTAGGGGAAAAGGAAGCAGGAGGATTGGTGAGGAGAAATTGGAAGAGGACAAAGAATTCAAGTACTTGGGAGTGTATGAAGCTAAAGGGTAATGTTCAGTTAAAGAAGATGGCAAAGAAGGCAGAAGAGTGGGTTGGAAAGGTGACATGAATGAGTAGAGCGAATGGGAAGGTTGAAGTAGACAGAGGAAGAATGGTGTGGGAGCTTCTAGTGAGAACTAGTATGAGTATGCAGCCAAAGTGTGGTGGACAGGATGCTTGCAAGAAGTTGGAGTCAGCACAGATGAGAGTGGGTAGGAGACTGTTGGGGGCAAGTAATACGGGGAGATATTGGGTGGAGGAAGCTGGAAGAGGAGGTGAAGGTTTTGTTTGGTAAGAGATTCGAGGTGTTGGAACAGACCAGATTGGTAAAAATTGTTGTAAATAAACTTAGAGAGGATGGAGGAATCAGATGGTGGGAAGAATATGAGATCTTGAGGAGAAAGTATGAGCTAAACAACAAGGTTGGGTCAGTATGTTAGTGGAAGGTGAAAATGAAGGTGAGAAATGAGAAGGATTGGGAGGAGGAAGTAAACGGCAAGAGTACGCTGAAGTTTTATAAATAAGCAAGGAATGGTACAGGGGTGGAGAGGTATGTGAGGTCCATGCATGGTCGGGAAGGTGTGCGGTTGCAATTTAGACTGAGGACTGCATTAGCTGGGTTGTTAGAGGGATGTGGGTAGGGATGAGAGGTATATCATGTGTGATAGTGGGGCAGGTGAAGATTTGGAACATTTCTTGGTGATGTACGTGGAATTTGAGAGGGATCGGCTTGTACTAATGGATTAGGTGCACAGAATTGTAGGTGCAGGACAGTGGCCAGATGAATTTAGAAGAGTGGGTAAGTATAGGGAGGTGGCATTGCTTTTGGGGAAAGGTGCGGAGGGAGTAAGTGATGCAGTGATGGAGGGGGTTGGTGAGTGTGTTATATATTGAATATGGAAGTGGTGGCAGAGGAGAAAGGAATTGTTGTATGGTGAGCTGAGGAATGATCTTTGGTCCCCTCCCCTCCCCCCTCCTTGAGCAGCGGGACACTCATTACTTAGTACTGTGGATATTATTATTAATTAAATAGTGTTGATTTTAAATATAGATTGTTATTAGTGTTAGTTACTGTTACATAATGTCACACTGTGCTGTAATAAATGTGGTGGCCTTAACAGGCTCAGCAGTATGAAGATTAAATCACAAAATGCATTTTTTATTTGGGCCGCAAGCCACGAAAATCTGCTCTATGGAACTTGACCAGACTCTATACTAATGTACTCGTCCATGCACATTTGAGAGTCTGGCTAGCGAGACTAGCACATACAGGAGCTCTATCCTTTAGCTGTGCCCATTTTCTAAGTAATCTGGGCCCAGTACACATCATGCGTGGCAACACATGTCATGTGGGATGAATTTAGTCTTTCCCCTCTGCACATAACAAACTTTGTCATGCCTGCTTACTTCACATCAACCAATCCCTTCACCAATTTTGCAAGTAGGCTAGAGGCTACAGCAAGTGGAACAGAGAAATGCCCCAAAATGTTTGGCCAGTGTAGAGCGAGATCTATCGACCAGACAAACAATGTGTTAAAAACATTTACATGATAAAAGTATTTGTGGGCCTCAAGCCGCCTACGTAGCTGAGATAGGTCAAGTGTAAGTAATGCACCAATCAATACGTGCAATCATTGTACAATGAAAAGCCGAAGGTGGGAGTGAAGACTGCAAATCAAACAGCAGAACTGAGCACTAATGCAAGCACTTGAGTATATGTATAAAAAAATCTCCAAGCATTCTGTGATCTCAAGTTCAAGGTAGTTGTAGTTGCCACCATTTTGAGGAGCATATTTCACTTGGCTCCATCAGTTGATGCTGAATTGATCTGCAAGAGACTAGTCTCATGCTGGAAGAGATGGCAAACAAGCCACACGAAGTCATGAAGGCTATATAGGCAGTGTGGCTTCTGAGCTCATTTCAGGCTGCTGGAGGCCACTTTTGAGGTCAGTACGTCTATTTCAGAAGAGGAAGCATCCCACAGAAATGTTTACTAAATGAAACTTGCTCACAACCCCAAAAGTGAGACCACACCAGGTCAGATCTGATGTTTGAAGATATTGGTGCCTAAATGTAGGTAACTAAGACAAAATAATCAATTGAGGACTTCACATTATTGCACCACTACTTAAGTAGTGGGTTGCAATAATGTGCAGCCGTAAAGTTTACTCCTGATTATTATATATTTAAGTAGTGGTGCAATAATGTGCAGCCTTCAAGTTTACTATTGATTAGGGGGACCAAACGGTTTTTTATTATTATGACTTTTTTATTTGCTCTAACTATAGTTAAAGACACAAACTTTCACTTTGTAAAGTTTCAGAGCATTTGGATGTTTCATTCTGAAGTTATGATCATTTTTATACACACCTCTCTAATGATTTATTGTCAAACATCGTTCAAGGAGAAGAGCCTGATCCAAAGGTCGAATTCAAGCCGGCATAACTTCGAGATCATACCCCCACTGGACTTCAAACAACCTTCGAAATGAAGCATATTCTTCTGGATACGTTTTCGACATCCTTGCTCATGAAGTACGGACGAGTTCTTTGGGTATACATACATATGCAGTGGTGCCAGCCGCTTTTCATTTGGACAACCATTTCTCGACAAAAGTTCGAATGTCTCATGAACTAAGTTCGAGCTTAGCTGGCACTTAGAAGAAGTTCAGGCAAGCTAGGTGTAAGAACGCACCATTGGGGATCCCAGAAAGAGTTGCCAAGTACCACAGCAAGCAAACCAGACCAAGCGCCTGCTTCTATAGAAGGGCTCTCGGCTCCGGAGACACCGATTCCTGTATCGACAGCTAGGAAGCTAGTGCTTTCCATGCCATTAACTTCTGGGACATCCCCATCAATTTCAGCATACTGAGCAGTTCCATGGGTCTGGTTCTGAGAGAGCTGACTTCACTGGAGACTTCAGCTTTATCAAGAACCAGTCTCATGGAGCTGTGACAGTGTCGTTGTGGTGGGACTCTGGCTTTCAAGACAAACCGGAAGAACCTAGAGATTTATGTGAAAATTTAGTTGTCTTGTGACAATTGTGACAATTTGTTTAGTATAGATGAATATTGGTCTATGAATGCCAGGAGCTTCATGGCTGCAAAGGTTTATGGCATGGGAAGCGGCCTTCAAGAGTTCACAGTCTATCTTGGCCCAAACTTTCAGGACCACAACATACTGGTCAAGTGTTCTGAAAAGGAGCTCTGTCTTGTTGTTTGTCCACCGTTGAGTTGCATCTGCCAGCAACACTATTCCAAAACGGGTCTAATTGAGCCTACTACTGACTACAGCCTTACCTAACCATATCTACCCCCAATATGTTTATGTTATTTTAAAGCTAAGAGAGTGCTCTCTTTTGAATCAAAATTACTGGCATAGAAGGTATCGTTCATAAGTTATGAGCCAGACCCTTCCCCCTCCCCTCCTCCCCTTGTTTAAACACTGTTAGGTCTTCCTTAAATATACTGCAACCAGTTCCCTCTCACTTGGTTCTGAACTGCTGCAGCTCTGAGATAATTAACACCAGTTTTTAACATTACTTTTGAGAGTGACTGTTTTATATATGAGCAATTGAAGCATCTTTGTGATACTTTTCTGTACTATTTTTAAGATGTTTCTGTCCTAATAAAATAAAAGTTTCTTCATTATTTCATATTTACCCGGGTAATGGCGGTATGTCTGTTAGTTTTATACATTGTAAATGTATCTGGAATCTAATAATCTTGCTCTTTGCTATATATATAGTTCTCAAGACATTAATCCATTCAAGTAGTATTTGAATGGTTAAGTCATCTTCCCTACCCTTATCACCATCAGAAGTTAGTTCCATCTCGTCAGGAACAATTGCTTTGCTATACATGTAATATATATTATAAAAAATTAAAATTGTACATAATTAAATTGAAGACTGTGTTGGCTGGTTGTTATATAGAGGATAAGAAGTAATGTGGGATGAGAAGAGCATCATGTGTGATAGTGGAGCAGGGGAAGATGTGGGACATTTCTTGGTAATGTGTGAGGAATTTGAGAGGGGTCAAATGGTACTGGATGAGGTGCGCAGAGTTGTAGGGGTTGGACAGTGGCTTGATGAATAGAGAAGAGTGGGTAAGGATGGAAAGGTGGCATTACTGTTGGGGAAAGGTGTGGAGTGAGTGAGTGTTGTTGCAGTGATGGAGGGGGTGGGCGATTGTGTATGTATTGGGTAAAGAGATTAAATTATGTAATGTCTCAGCTACAGGATAAATAGTTTTAAAAAATCATGCAATTGTTCATTTTGTTCTTTTTATATATCGTAACCTTGTCATTGTCATTTCATCTGCAATGGAGCAATCTTAGTCCTAGCTCCTATATAGCTACACCATGTTTCCACTTTCAAGATGCCACACTCCATCTGCGAGCAGGGAAATTTTCTACATTTGGATATTCTGGAAATTATTATAACAAAAAAGTGCATGGTTAGTGTACCACTATGTGAATGGATATATATATTGAAGTTTCTGGAATTCAGAAAAGTTGAATTCCGGAGCAACTCAAGTAGGGGAGACATTCGCGTGTCACGAGGGGAGAGGGGGCGGGAAAATTTTGCGAAATATAGAATGTGCACGACAGGGCCAATGTTGACCGACCACCTTGACCTCTGCTCGACGAAATTTCCAGCTGTAACTTCATGTGGCTGCGATTGCCCTACCTGTAAATACTACTTAGGTTGTTTGTTCCCTGGCTAACTCGTACTCCACTACTTTTCCCCCTTCTGGTCTAATAACGGAGGCTATCCATCCAATAGTACTTCTAGAAGGTAAACTATTGGTACATCTTGTGAGGTACTGTATTGTCAGTTGATTACGTGATTTGTTCATGCGTGTGTATTTTAACTTGATCACGTGTATATGAGAAAGATTTTATGTTCGCTTTTGCCTGGGACTTAATTGAACTGGGCCTTGGGTTACCTAGCTGCTCCACAAATTAGCGATTGGACGTTCACTTGTTCCTTCGAGCCCGATCGCGGAAAGGCGATTGAAAACCAAGAGAACGAACTGGAGAGATTGAGATGGCTGAAGCTGAGGGGCATAGCCGAAAGAAAAAAGTGAGAGCGGTGTATCGAGCATCAGTCACGCGCTGTATAGTGCAAGTACAAGCAATGGCCTAGGAGAAGGTGATGAGTCAAATGTGGCAAATTTGAAGCAGAAGAAACAAGCCCTTCAAGTGAAGGCTGAGCTTCTAAATAAACTAGATGATGAGATCACAGAGTTGGTTGAGGAGGAGAAACTCAATGAAGAAATCAAAGTAGCTGATGAGATTCGTAAGTGTATCGAGCTAGCAGTTACAGAGCTTGAGGCCACATTAGGGGCATTCAAGTTGCGACTGGGCACATGAAGGGTTCTAAGAACCCCTGAACACACCCCAGAAATGGGTCACCATTCTGACCCAGCTGATGTCACATACCATGAGCGTTCTGAAACTGAAACCCCACCAGTAGATGTACTTGTGACTGCCACTTCGGAAAGTATAACCCCACCTCTGAGTTCTGTTGATTTACCGAGACACATATCATGTGTGAGATTACCAAAACTGTCACTTAAGAAGTTGATAGGGGACCTTTCCAAGTGGCTGACATTCTGGGATACATTTGAATCCTCTGAGCACAACAACTCTTTGTCAAGCATTGACAAATTCAATTATTTGAACTCCCTGTTGGAGTCTGAGGCAGCTGATGCTATATCTGGTCTAACAGCCAATTAAGAACAAGCAGTGGCCTCCCTAAAGTCGAGATTTGGGCTGATGCATGGATCTTCTACTGAACCTCGAAGTGATAATGACACAGCACTATTTGTAGGGTCTCAGACACCTTTTGGACATAGTGGAGTCGAATGTGAGAGGCCTGAGAGCACTTGTAGTTCCCTCTGATAGCTATGGTGTACTTCTGTTATGAATCCTGATGCGTAAGCTACCCTCAGAGCTTCGCTTGATCATAAGCAGAGAATTGTCAGAAGGAGATTTTGATTTTGATTTGATGATGAGAATAATGGAGAGGGAAGTGGAAGCCAGGGGGCATTCTGTGGGAAGGCCACCTCCACCTCCACGGACCGATGGAATGAGGCATAGCCCACAGACCATACTGTCATTGATGACCAGTATTTTTGCACAGGTGAACTGTGTGTTCTGCAATCATCCTCATTCCTCCAACTCCTGTTAGACATCCGGTCTAGAGTTACAGAAGCAAGCACTTTGCACTGCAGGATGCTGCCTCAGATGAGGGCACATTAGCAGGAGTTGTCGGTTGACGACCCACTGCTACAAATGCCATGGGAGGCATCATGCAAGCATCTGCTCCACTCCAGGAGCTGGTAATAATGCTCTGTCATCTGGTGTTTCTGATAACCCACCAGTGGAGGATAGAGCAGCATATGGACCAGCCACATCAGCTATGTTAGTGAGTTCAATCAGTCCAATTCTACTTCAGATGGCCAAGACTGTGTTGTTTGATGTCAGTCAATCACTGCCTTCTCCTTCATAGGAAGTGAGGGCAATCCTCGATCCAGGAAGTCAAAGGTGGAATGTTACAGCCCATGTCCAAGAAAAGCTCTCCTTGAGGAAGATACGTTCCGAATCGATGATCATCAAGGTATTTGGCACGGAAAGGAAGGACGGGAGGACATGTTATATCATTGAAGTGGGAATCTTGACCAAAGATGGCATATCCCTAAGGATATCAGCAGTTGTTGTCCCTCACATTTGTGACCCTGTACATATTCAACCCATCACCACTGCCAAGCAAATGTACGACCATATTTCAGGACTGGATCTGGCTGACTCAGCCGATGTCACTGGTAGGCTGGAGATAGATTGCTCATTGGTTCTGATCAATACTGGAGGTTTGTTACTGGTAGAGAAACCAAGGGACCTAGTGGGCCCACAGCCATTGAGACTCTACTTTGGTGGGTACTGTCTGGACCAGTTGAATGGGCAGAGGACACCATGGTGAGCTTTGTTGCCACACACTCCACCCATTCCTTGAGGGTTGAAGCTATCACCAAAGAAGATAGTTTGGATTGAAGAATTTTTGGGAATTGGAATCACTTGGGATCTTCAAGAATGAGAAATCAGTTTATGATAGTTTAACACAACAGATATCCTTCAAGGGAGGAAGATACGAGGTGCATATACCATGAATTAGTCGTATCTGCACCTCCCAGACTACTACGAATTGTGTCATAAGAGATTAACCAAACTTTTCCGGAAACTGAACCAAAACCCGGAACTCCTCATCGAGTATGATGCAGTCATCAAGGATCAGCTTCACCAGGGGATGGTAGTTGTGACGAATTCTAACCAGAGTGAAAAAGAAAGTGTGCATTACTGCCCACATCATGCAATAATCTGACAAGATAAACAGACCATGAAGTTGAGGACAGTGTACGATACCTCTGCGAAGACAAGTGGCACATCACTCAATGATTATCTTTATATGGGTCTTAACTTTGGGCAGTCCATACTGGATTTCCTCCTCAGATTCAGGCTCCACAAGATTGCCCTCATTGCAGATATAGAAAAGGCCTTCCTTATCGTCTCAGTTCCCTCTACAGACCGAGATGTCCTGAGATTCTTGTGGGCTGTGAATGTGAGGGATCCATTCTTGGGAATTACTGAGCTATGGCTTACTCGAGTGGTTTTTGGAGTGTCAGCCAGTCCATTTCTCCTGAATGCTACTATTGGTCATCACCTTGAGAAGTTCAAGTCATCGATCAAACCTTTGTTGAAAAATTTCGCCTATCAAATGTGGATGACCTCACAACGGGGTCCTAAATAATGTCAAGAGTGCTTATGAGTTCTACCTCAAGTCGAAATTGCATTTGGCAGAGGCTGGGTTTAACCTATGGAAATTTAGAACTAACTCGGCAGAATTGCGTAAGATAATCAATGACCAAGAAGAGAAACTGCTTCAATGTAGTGGCAGTGAAGTTCAGAATGAGTCGCAGGGACCGACATTGGTATATAGAAAGTGAAGTCATTGTAGTGCAGTGGGATATCATTGGTGACCAGCTCATCTTTGATATCAGTGATGTCTTTCTAGCCATGAAGGAAACATCACCAACCCAGACGAATGCCGTATGCCTTGCCATAAGGTTCTTTAATCCATTGGGAGTGATCTCACCACTCACTGTATGGTTCAAATTGCTGTTTCAGCAACTATGTGAGGCCAAGCCGGGGTGGGATGAACCACTCAATGGATGGTCACTGTCTGAGTGGAATAGGTTGACTATTGATCTCCAACAAGCCAAGCCTATATCATTAGGTCATTACTGTACAGAAGAGGAGATTGATTCCACCAAGTTACATTCTCTGCAAGGATTCTGTGATGCTTCTCAGAAGGCCTATACAGCAGTTGTCTACCTCCGAGTGGAAAATGCAACTGGAGTCTTCTTGCATTTCCTCTGTGCAAAGACCAGGGTAGCCCCTGCAAAAGGTCTAACCATTCTCTGATTAGAGCTTCTGTCCGCCTTGCTTCTGGCCAGGCTCATCTCCTCAGTGGGACGAGCCCTAAAAGATGAGATCAAGCTAAACAGGCCAACCTGCCATATGGACTCTGAAGTAGCACTCTGTTGGATCCAAGGCCAGAACAAGGAGTGGAAACAGTTTGTGCTGAACAGGGTGATAGAAATAAGAGAACTGGTTCCAGTCCAGAACTGGAGACATTCTCCGGGATCACAGAACCCTGCTGACATGCCCTCGAGGGGTGTCTCCTCATTGGAACTCCATGGACCTGTATCGTTACCGCCCCTGCAGAATCCGACTCTGTTCAAGGAGATAGCGACCTTGCCTGAAGAGTGTCTCCTAGAGATGAAGAAAGGAGATCAGCTGAAGTTACGGTCAACTTGCATAGCTCTTCTGAACCTGATATGGCAATCAGGTGTGAGAACTACAGTAGTTCTAAGAGACTGCTGAGGATAACTCCTTATGGTTGTTCCAGGACAAACATGGACTGTGGAGATGTCGTGGTAGACTGGCCAACTCAGAGCAAGGAGCCCATCCTATGTTCTTTAACAAGAATCACTACTTGACGAACCTCATCATTAAGGACTGTCATTCATATTGGTGTGAAGGGAACATTGACAGAAATACTTTCCAGATACTGGATGGTAAGTGGAAGACAACTGGTGAAGAAGCTCCTATTCAATTGTATTAGCTGTCGCAAGTTTCAGGCCAAACCATACAGCCCACCACCACCTCTGCCATCACTTTAAGTCAGTAAATCGCTACCCTTTTCCCACACTGGAGTTGATTTTGCTGGCCCTCTTTATGTGCGTGGTATGATCACTTCAAGTTCAAGGAAGGTATGGATATGCCTGTATACGTGTTGTGTGACTCGAGCAGTCCATTTGGATATAGTTCCTGATATGACGTCACATGCGTTCATTCGCTGCTTCAAATGCTTCCCATCCAGGAGAGGTTTCCCAGTGAGAATTGTGTCTGACAATGCCAAGACCTTCAAGGCTGCAAAGAAAGCCATCGCCGCTATCTCTCAGGTGTCTATATCAAGTGGATCTTCAATCTGGAGAAGGCACCCTGGTGGGGTGGCTTGTTCGAAAGAATGATTCAGAGCATGAAAGATATCTGCAGGAAACTGTAGGTAATGCACGATTCATATGATGAACTGCTGACATCAGTCACCGAAGTCGGGATGATACTAAACTCCAGACCCTTGTCATACTTATCATCGGATGAAACACTCATGCCATCGCACCTGCTAATTTGAAGCCAAGTTCTCACTCTGCCTGATTACACAGTCGATGATGCCACAAGCTTTGATGCTGACATCTCTCGGGATGATCTGATCGTAAGATGCGACACCTCAGCAAGACAGGGATGTTTGCTGCAGAAGACAGAGAATAGATTATCCATTGGAGTTAAGAGAAGCACGTTGTCATCTCCGATTGCCGAAGGGCATTCCCAACTCCATTGCTGTGGGAAACATTGTGATTGTGCACAATGAGAACCGCCCAAGAGGGCTATGGAAATTTGGATGGGTCCAATAGCTCATACATGGCATTGATGAAAATATCAGAGGTGCAGTTGTCAGTGTGCAGTCAGGTGGAGGACATTCTACAGTCAGGAGACCTGTTGAACGGCTGTAACTGCTTGAAGTCAGAGAGCTTATTGTCCGTCAGGAAGCTACATGTATGTCACCTACTTGTGAGCCTAACCCACCTGTTGATGTTCCATTGATCAGTCAACCCTCTGAAGACCTTCCTTCGACAAGCAAGAGTGGTTTTGTACCATCATCACGACCGAAACTCCAAGCATCCGTGGAGGCTCGGAAAAGGTGCAAGTATGGACTAAGGACTTTGACCTGGACACCTAAAGGGAGAACGTACTGTATAGTTACATGCATTTATTGGAACAGTTTTACTGCCCAACAGGGGGAGTATGTGAGGTACTGTATTGTCAGTTATTCATCACGTCATTTGTTCATGCACGTGTACTTTAACCTTGAGAAAGTTCGAGATTCATTAACTATTAATTGAACTAGGTCTTGGGTTAGCTAGCTGCTCTATGAATTAGTGATTGAATATTCAAGACATTGGCTATAATTCACAATCTGACCTGTAGGATATACACATTAAAGTTAAAAGTCGGTGGTGCAAAATAAAAATACTTCTGTGAGAATATCTACTAGCCATTAAGTCTCCTAAGTGAATAATAATTATTAGTAATGATTACTTATAATTAATAATAATATGTTTACCTCTGTGTGGTCAGGATGAAGAAAAGCATCGGGTGTCTCTAGCATATATAATGATTCATATAGTTTCGACCCAATAAGATTGCTGTATTTCTGTTGATCGCACTCCAGACCCTTGAAGAAATAATGCTGAATTTTGTCACCACCGCAACCAGCTAGCCTCGTTGCTGAGTGACACACACAAAGGCCTGCTAGTCAGTCCGAGTTGCCATCACTATGCTTGCAAAATGTTGTATTATTACGCAAAATATTGTCTGCCATTTTTAGATGTAGGTGGTGAGGTGTTAAATTCTTGCTGCACGAGTCCTAGATGCTAAACGTAGGGAAGGTCAAAGGTGGCCTATGTGAAGTTTTGTTAAATTTGTTGAAGTCCCATTAACCCCTTCACTGGTATAACTGTCATGTGGTGGTTTGAAGATGCTATCAAGAAACTTCGCGGCATCACGGGCCAATTTTGAACTTCTTGCTTGAATGTAGATCAGTGCATGCCTAAAGCATAGCTCTAGAAGCAGGTAAAATCCATTGTCCCATAATCGTTAGGTTGCTAAAATAAAATAAAATGAGACAGCATTGCAGTTGTATTGATGGCATCTAAGTATACTGCTACAGAAGCATTGGCGGTACCTTTTGAGGAAGATTTGGACCGTCAGACGGCAAACTGAGCGATGAAAAAGGAAAATAAGTCTCTGCTTGTGGTTGGCTTGAACCGAGAGTGATGATTCTCTTGACATTGCCAGCTTCAGCTCTACGCCAATTATATACAGATTTTTTTAAACACTAAAAAAAATTGCACACACCTATCATTAACCCCTTCACTGGTTAAATTCCATGTGGTATTGAAGATGCTATCAAACTTCGTAGTATCTCAGGCCATTTTTTTAGAACTGGTGCTTAATTAATAGATCAGTCCATGCACAAAACATGGCTCTAAGGGCTGGGAAAATCCCTAGTCCGTAGTCGTTAGGTTGCTATGATAAAATTAGACCAGCATCACAACTGATTTTTTTTGCTTCTGATGGTGTCTAGATATATTGCTGGAGAAGTGTTGACGGCACTTTTTGACGATCATTTTGGTGCTGTCCAGCGGGGAACTGAGCGATAAAAAAGGATAAGAAGTCTCTGCTTGCTTGTTAGAGGTTGGTTAGAAATGTACTGATGTCAAGAAACTGAACAGAGAAATAGAATCAGTGTGAGTGATGATTCTCATGACACTGCCAGCTTCAGCACAGCGATAGAAAAGGAAGGAGGGAATGAAGAACCATAGTCAGGCTGAATTATTTGTAGCAGTGACTATATCTGGAATTTGGCAGAAGAGAGCCAAGAGCAAATCTTTCTTTCCTGAGTAACTGGAAGTTAGTGTGTGTGTGTTGTGTGTGTGCATAAGATCTGAAGAGACCACCACTTATTCCTAGCACTGCACGTCTGTTTTGCAACTTAGCCAGTCAGAGTACTGATCCCTCAGGTGTGATTGGTCCCCTGCCATGAAATTCTCTCAGCGTGAAACTGTTGATAGCGTCCTCATCGAGTGTTTCTTCCTCTGGTGTCAATCATATCTCTGTAAAACCATGGTTAGTTGCTAGGCAACCATTTTTATGGATCATATTCCGTTCATTCTGAAAATATATGCTTGCTAGGGAGTTGCTTAGTGTATAATGATACCACTACCTTTACAGCTGCTGTGTCGGCCTTCAAGGGTTCATAACTTCTGAAACGTATCCCCTATGCCAGTGACAGTGAGTAGTAGGCTTAAATAGACCTGTTTTTTTGGTAGGACTGCTCTTGGCAGATGTAACTCCACTATAATAACAGCTAAAGTGGTTGTGGTTTTCAGTAGGCTTCAATGGGTGCAATAAAACTTTGAGAAGTGGCAAGCCAAGTGGCACTACATTTTTATGAGAGGTTGTAGATAGTGGTCAGAATTTTTCATGAGGTACACCCATTCATTGTATTATAACTTGAACATATATTATATTTCTTACTTTTCAAAGTTTTATTGCACAGAAGAAAGAAACGGCTTTCACACGATACTAAAAGTTTGTTACAAAAAGAAAAAATGACAGAGGTAGGAGCGCCAAGAGAAATAAAATCACAAATATTAAAAAAATAGAAAACATACAGGACTCTCAAGTTGAAGTTTGTTTTATAACTTTATTACAAGTGTCCAGACAAATTTTTTACTGTTCTTTTTTTCCTTTTCTCTTTAGGTCCTTGACATCATCAGGGTCGACATCCCATAATCAGTGCGGGTTATATAGCAGCAGCAGACAAACACTAGACAGAGCCTCGTTTTCAGAACCCTCGCCCAGTATGTTGTGGTCCTGAAAGCTTGGTGCAGAGATAGACAGAGGCAGGCCCAACAGTGCTGTGAACTCTCGAAGAAGGTCGCTTCCCATGCCACAAACCTTTGCAGCCATCAAGGGCAGATCTAGGGGGGGGGGGTTGCCCCTTTTGGACAATATTACGATAATAATGATGAGGATAATAGATAATAATAGTAATAAAATTCCAGAATACTACAATAATAATGTACACTAATGAAATTCAGTTAAAGAGTAGGATTTCCTCATTATAGCTTCTTTTAATGAGACAGTAACATTAAATGAGGCACCAAAATGGCAAATCCAGATCTGTATTTTTCACTTAACCTTGTTGCAGCTAAAACCACAGGTGTATACATCAAAAGATGTGTTACCTTTTACTCTCTGGGTCACATGAGCTGAACTCTTGCTCTCTGGGTCATATGAGCTGAACTCTGGCCTCTGGCAAGCTATCTAGCTATGGTGGATTGAAAGACTCCAAGCAAAAGACATTAAAAAACCTGTTAAAGAGGTAAATAGTAAATAGCTAGAGTTTAATGTGATTATTTGTTTAAATGGCAAATTTCAGATCTGGCGAGTTTACTCAAGAATCACCAGTGAGCAAGAGGATATGCACTGAACCTGATCAGACCTCTATGGTTAAGTGTATAGAGAAGATGAAGGTAATGACAACATGGTAGCTGGTTATACACTAGACTTAATAATAGTTGTGAAATAGGCACATGGTTCATTGGATAACCTACGGCACTTGGCTAGTAGCATTCCTGACTCAAAGCGGTTCCAGTATCTGTCATCACATTTCAGACCATCAGCATCTGAAGCCCCTTCAGTCTCATCCGGTCACCAAGCAGGTTAAAACCTGGACAGTTTCGTTTCAGATGCACTGGCTCAACCAATTTCCCTAGCTTTGCTATAGTAGGAAACTTGAAGGAGGAATTTGTTCTTATTGTATTCTGTTCCCAGAGCAGACAAAGAGGTGGCGGCACAGGTATAATACCCGGACTGTTGGTGCTATCCTCCTATCAGAAGCCATATATGAAAGCACTGGGTAAGGATGGCATTCTTTTGCATCATCAGCAGACTGTCATGCATCAGCATGCTACAGAAAGAGCTGATTGTTTCAAAACAAACTACTTGACTCCTGATGCCAGAGTTGACTCACATCTCACATAAGTGAAACAAGAACAAGCAGAAGAAAACAGAGAGATTCTACGTCACATAGTTAATTGTGTTCAGTTTTTAGCTAAGCAAGGCTTACCATTCAGAGGACACAGAGGAGAAGATAAAGTTGACTTTTCGGATGAAACCATGAACAGAGGAAACTTTATAGCCACATTGCAACTCTTGGCTAAAGGAAATAGCACTTTACAACAGCATCTTAATCTTGCTAGCAAAACAAAAAAGCTAAATACACCAGCAAGAACATTCAAAATCAGCTGATTCACATCTATGCCAACAAAGTGAGAGAGAAATTGTGTGACCCTTTGAAAGTGAATAATCTTCCATTCACTATCATAGCAGATGAGGTCACCGACCCACATGCAAATCAAGAGATCCTTTCTGTGTGCCTTAGTTATGTAGACTTGTCTGCACCACAAACACCAAAAATAAAGGAGTGCCTAATCAATTTTGTTAGTCTTGAAAGTGCAAATGCTCCCACTATAGCTAAAAAAATATTGGAATCTCTTTCACATCCCTCAGTGAATTTAGACCCATCTAAAATCTGTGGCCAGGCTTACGATGGAGCTGCAGTAATGGCTTCTGAGAAAGCTGGAGTCCAAGCACAGATTTAAAAAAATTCTCGTTCAGCTATATATACACATTGCTTCTCTCATTGTCTGAACCTTTCTATTGCTGCTTCTTGTAGACTACAAGAAGTGAGAAATCTTATTGGTGTAATAAATGAATCATTCTTGTTTCTGAACAAAAGTCCTAAGCGGCAACGCTTTTTTTTAGCGTACAGTTAAAGTATACATGCCAGAATCATCCCATTCTAAACTTCCTGGATTATGCAAAACACGCTGGGTAGAATGCCACATATGTTTCAACGTTTTTCATGAGCTATTATATGAGTGCCTTGTTACTCTGTTGGATGCCATTCTGTCACCAGATGATCATCCAGCTCTGCTTGAAGATGATGAGAACTGGAAGTGGGATAAAGAAACAAAAGTAAAAGCATAAGGGTTGAAATCTTCTCTTTGTTCTTTTCAGACCATAGCTGTTTTCATTGCAACGAAAAATGTCCTTGATGAAGTCAAAGTTAGCTTCTAAGTTGCAAAAGAGAGACCAAGATATTCTTGATGCTCACAAAATGGTAGGCACTGTCATTGAGAGTATCAAGTTCACCAGAACAAACATCAGTACAATTTTCAGCAAATGGTATGAGGAGATTCTTAAACTTGCTGACAGTGTGAGATCATCTGCTAGTATTACTAGGAAAACTAGTCTTCAAAGGAATAGGAGTAATACTCCTAGCGATAGTCCTGAAGAGTTCTACAAGAGAACTATAGCTATTCCTCTCTTAGATTCTTTCCTTAGTCAGATGAGTGAAAGATTTACATCCAATAAAAGGTATATTCAAGGGCTTCTCTGTCTCATACCTTCTGTTAATGATGCTGATTTGAACTTAGTAAGTTTGTTACATTGGGAACATGATCTTCCTTTCCCTAAATCTCTCTGTAATTAGCTTGAAAGATGGAAACGACTTTGGCAAAACAAAGAGATCCAAGGTGGTACACTTCCTGACAATTTACTTTTAGCTCTTGGTACTTGCGACAAGGACTCATTTCCCAACATCCACCAGCTTCTTATAATTGCATGTACCTTACCAATTACGAGTGCTGAAGCGGAGAGGTCATTTTCCTTATTGAGAAGGCTCAAAACCTGTTTACGATCAACAATGACTGACGACCGTTTATCCGACTTGTCAGTGATTGCTATTCACCATGGCGAAGGAGTTACAACTGATGAAATCTCTCAAAAATTTGTAAGGACATATCCGAGAAGACTCTTTAATGCTTCTTTGTTTGATTAAATGTTTACAATTGTACTTACCTGTGATTGTAAAAAAAATTATGTGTTAATAAGACATTTAATTAAAGGTGTGGTTTTGGGTGTATTTTTGGGGGAGAGCTAATAAACAACCCCCTCCTATCATAATAACCTAGATCCACCCCTGCATATATATTTAAACATGTGTGATGGCAAGTTCCCACCTCTTCCTCTGTGTGTATTGAAATGGTGAGGCTTGACCGCTACTTGAACCTTCCAGTGGATCTCGTACGCTTACCAAGCAAGCAAGAGAAGCCCTAAGAATCTGGAAGACCAACATGTCTGTGATTCTGTAGATTTGTGATTATAATATATCAGTCTCATAAAATCTTAGGGCTCCATAATATTAGCCCCCCCCCCCCCCCCCCCCGCACCACAATTTCATACTAAAATGGGGGGTGTTAAAATTAGACCCTTCAATTCTTGCAAGTGTAACATGTACTGGTATTGATAGCCATGTGCATGATAGCATGCGGATTTTCTTTTATCCAATTTTTTTGAATGGTGGAAGCAGGTTTTGTCAAGAATGACGCTTGCTTCAAGAGAAAGAGCTACTTTCTTTGCAGTGAAGGATACTAACAAGTGATAAATGAGTCGTAGTATGGGCAGATGGTTTCTGAATATTGGGTGGGGCTCTTTGTCCTCAATAAGTATAATTGCTCTCCTAACAGGGAAGGAAAGTTTGAAGAGACTTGTCTTTGGGGATGCTACCCAGAGATTGAGAATTATCAGAAGCATCCATGATAGTAATCATTTGGATATCAACAAGACTGAGGATGTGTTGCCTGCTTGGCCTGGTATGAGCAATGACATTCTGTTATTTGCAAGCTAAAGATGGAAAGTACATATGAAAACAGCACTATTGTGTTATAATATTTGCTAGGTTTCATCATGTGATAAGTGCCACAACACAATTACAAACTTAAGCAGGCTTATGGGGAATTACACCCAATTCCTGGGGAGCCAAAACTGCATCAGGTTGGGATTGGATCCTCCACCGAACACACCACGTGGGATTAAGTATGTCATCACCATTGCTGACTATTTCTCGAATTCTTTTATGTAACGATTGTATGCATTATTATCAATGACTCCAATGTGATATGTAGACATGGATGTCTATCAGTTCTGATCACTGATCAGGGTCGAGGATTTGTCAATGAGTTCTCAGATGAATTGGATGTTGTTGTTACCAATACAGAACACAGAATCTCATGTGCCTACCATCCTCGGGTAAGATGACTCCTCGGGTAAGATGACTGCATCATCTATTACAGTAGAGCCCCTCAATGTGAACACCGTTAGATGCAAAAAAAAATCAACTCCTGAAAATAAGTCTAACCAGAACATTCTGCATTGAATGCTTCCACTGTTGGATGTAAAAATGAAAATGCATTGCATTTCCCCCCTCATAATAACGGGGGTGATTAGTTGACAGTTGAGAAAGTTATTTATGTCAACTGAGAGTTCCTCGAGAGATTTCTTTTTAAGGACCAACGACTTTCTCAATGACCATTGTATCTCTATGTTTCAGTATTACCGCTATCCTACCTGGCCCCACCCTCCCCGAGTCCTCCCTGTGAGTGCCCATTGAGGACTAAGAGAAAAGACAGACAGACGGAATGGCCAATATAAATATTAGCGATCCCTCAGAGGTGAGTGTAGCATAGCTAATCATAACAGCCTCGAGATCTGTTAATGATTATATTGAAAGGGATAAGGCGACGTACAAAGAGAGCGGTTTTGGGGATTGGGAGGGAGGTTCAATACTCACCTTCCATGGGTGTGGATAAGCGGGGTGGCTGTGCGGGCTTCAGCCCCCCCCCCCCCCCTCCCATTTTTAGCCTTAAATTCAAAATTCATTATTACAGATTTACAGATCAAAATTCATATTTAAAAAATTAACTACTCAAATTGTCCAAAAATGTTTTTCCGGCTATTATTACATGACACAAATTCATTACCTATGCTAGTTAAGGATAAAGTATCAGCTCTTTCTTTGTGTATGTGTAGAACCATATACCAATGTAGTCTGGCCTGGGTAATGGTAGCATGCAACCATGTTTTTAGCCGACAAAGTGCACAAAAGCTCCTCTCACTCACAGCATTTGTTGCTGGTGTCACTAAAATTAGTTTTACTATCTTGATCACCTCTGAATAAAACTCCTTCTATGCACTGGTGAAAGATCGCAGATATATAAATGTGGACTGCAAATTTTCCAGTGTTGACTCTTCTGTGGAATTAGCATGTAGGAGGGTCAATTGTGATAACATAAGGCCCTGAGACTACCAAAAATAATCAGAGTGATAAAATTCAATAACTTCTTTCAAGAGTAACTGCAAATCAACTGTGGTCAGCAAGGTCTCCACTTTCCTGAGCATCTAAAACCCCTTCTGCTCAAATCGGCCTTTAATGGTAGATACGATGAGATCAATAGCCTGAAAGTATATTCTCCTTTGGTGATCTTTAGCTGTAAGAGGATGTTCAGTTGCTGCTCCTCCCATTTAGCTTTCTTCTGATCGAATTTGTTGAAGTGCTTTAAGTGTGAGACTTACAAGGTGTTGAACTTCACAAGCTGACATTTTTTGAGCTTGCAATAATGTGATAAGCTGTCAACCATGTTGAGAAGCTTTCTACAGAATTCAAACCCAAAGAAGAACTCAAATTTCTCCATCTGTGCTGCAACACCCCCTATTCTTGCTCTTGCTTCTGTGGCTTCCCTGGCAGCCTCCCAGGTTGATTGCAAAGCTCCATAATTTTCTGAAATGGATGCCATTAATTAATCACTGGAGATCCCATTGCAAACTCATCCTTAATATTTTTAAAGATCGTATCTCGCTTTGGGAAGTTCTTTATGAGTTTGGTCATCTCATAAACTGTGTCAAGTGTATCTTCCAAGAGTTTGATACCCTTTAGTGTGTCTTGAGTGGCTAAATTCAATGCATAACCATAACAGTGTGTGTATAGTGCACGAGACTCAATAGTAGACATCCTTGTTGCTACTCCTGACCGAACTCCAGACATGTTAGTGGCACCGTCGTAACACTGACCACGGCAATGATCTAGTTGAGGTCCATGCATAACAGAACATATTTTATGGTTGTCATGATATTTTCAGCCGAAGTTGTTTCCATGCTGTGAAGCCCAATTACCTCTTCATGAACTTGTAAGCACGTAATGTAAGCAGAATACCATTTGTTCGGTGTTTGCCATGTCTGTGGTTTCATCAACCATTATTGTGTACCACTTTCCAGATATTTCTTGACAAATATCACGAATAATTTTCGAAGCAATGATATTGAGAAGTTCATTTTGAATATCTGGAGATGTAAACTTGTCTTGACTCTTTTCCATCCACTTGATTAAGGTGGGAACTTCTTCTGCGTGAACCTTCAGGAACTGTATGAAGTTAGAATCGAGCTCTCCTCTTTCCTCACCACTCCTATATTTACCATGCAGTGCTAGTCCCTGCCGACCAAGAATGTGAATTGTACGCAGGATATAAAGCAACATCTTTCTATTTTCAGACTTTTGTTTAGCATGGATACTACTAAGCATTTCCCCTATATACATCTTTATACTTGGAATGGTTTCGATTAAGATTTACTTCACGATGTGCAACAGACATTTGATGTTTCTCAAACTTTGAAAGAGCATTTTTCCAGTTAGAGAAACCGACACCAGAGAAAACATTATTCTTATGTTTAACTGGAAGACACTGTAGATCTGTTACATGGCAGTAGAAACATAGAACATTGTCACTACCTTCTTGGTAGTGTAACCATTATACCATGATGGAGAAAATGTACGATATTGCTTACCAAATGCACACTTTGGAAAGGACAGGTTGGTTGGTGAGCTTCTTTGGGAATGAGGGCTTGACTATCTGGTTGTGGTACACTCTCTTGAAAATCAATGGAATCCGACAAATTGAGAACTTAGTTCACAATCAGAATTTGCTATTACATGTACTGGCTGGTCAACCTCACCAATAGATGAATTATCAAACTCATTTGTCTGTTCAAAAACATCATCAGTTGGTAGCTCTGAATCATCCTGGATGATTATAGATTGTTCCTGTGAGTCAGACTGATACTTTGTAGGGTTCTTCTTAAGCCAGTTTAGAAGAGACATTATCTCACTGCTTCTCCGTTACCAGCATGTGCTTAGGACAGTCACATGCTAGGATGGTTAATTGGATCATGTAATTGGTTTTGGTTTCTGGAGTCTTACTAGGGACTAACATGTTAAAATTAATATATATATAGTAAGCGCAGAAGTTTTCAGCCAGGAGCAGTTTTCAGCCACTTTGGCTGTACTGCAGTTGCACTCTCTAAATAACAAAATATTGAAACGATTAAGCTTCTCTTGAGCGCTTGATGACCGTTGTTGTAGCTGCAAAGCGGCGAAGTTGAAGATTGGGTCAGCGAACGAATGCACAGATGAAAAACACGTATATTTTAAGGTAAGAGTGAGGTTCATAACTTGCTTTGTAAAATGCTACAATTTTTTTCCCCCCCTTTTTTCCCCCCTTTCCTTCAAAAACATGCTCAATAGCCACTGGCTAATGCAAAGAGCACACAATACACACAACACATGAAATACACTATGAATGTTATGAAATTGTTTGTATGTAATGTTTAAATAAGCTAAGAGAACGGGATTCCTTAATATTGTTCGGAAGAGCATTCCACTTACGAATGACAGAAGGGGAAAAAGATACATTAAAAGACTGAGTATGAGGGAAAATGAAAGTAAGGTTGAGGGGGTGGTATGATCTAATGTTGTAAGGTGGAGGAGGCTGATGTGCAGGCAGTGAGGTTGGAAAGTCAATGTAATTATGCAAAAGCTTAAAGGAGTGTAGGGAGTTTTAGATTAGAACATAAGAGGGTCTTTAGAACAAATTTTGCATGCAAAGAATTGTATTTTTTGGATAGACATGGAGAGGTGCGCAGATTGTGAGTCCCATAGAAAAGAACAGTATTCAAGGTGAGGTCTTATTAGAGAGGTGTATAGATGCAGAAGAGAAGAGGAGTCAGAGTGATGATAAAATTGTCGGTATGAGAGGTCTAAGAGACGACGAGACTTACTACAAATGAAAGATATGTGTTTAGACCAGGATAGTGTGGAAGATAAGAGAACACCCAGATACTTGAACTCGGAGACTAAATCAAGAGAGGAACCAAGTAGGTAGAGCGAGGGCAAAGTTTTGAGATAGGAGAGACTTTGTAAGTTATAAACATCCATTTAGATTTTGAAGAATTTAATGTAAGAAAGTTGGATGAGATCCAAGAGGAGACAGTATCAAGATTTTGTTGAAATAGGGAGAAATCAGAAAGGGAGTTAACAGTTTGGAAAAGTAGGATATCATAAGCATACAGAATAATCTTGCAGGAAGAAGACAGAGGGACTTTACATACTCCATTAATATAAATGATAAAGAGAACCCACAGATGCTCAAGGGCAAGGAGAATGACCCTCACAAGAGGAAAGGAGCTAAGGGAACCTATAGAAACTGGCCTCAAGATGTTATAAAAAAGGCTCTGGCTGATTGCAATTCGGGCATGGCAGTGCATCAGTCAGCTAAACTCAATGGTGTTCCAAGGGGTAAATTGACTCACTAATTCAATTCCTTTTGTGTTTTGTTTTGTTATTAGCACCTGATTATTTATAGGAACTTTACAAAGCAAGTTGAAGTTGTGTATTCCAGCTGACTCTCGATCTGGGCCGTCTCCGATTTTATCCATTGACGAGGAACGGGCTCTTGTTGAATGGGTATCCCATATGAACAAAATAGGTTATGGTCGTACGAGAGATCAACTTACAATTGTAGTGAAAGACAAGGATGAACGACCCAATCCCTTTACGGACAATCGCCCTGGAAGATTCTGGTTACTAGGTTTTATGAACCGGCACCCCGAGTTAACTGTAAGAAAATCACAACATTTAGGCATCAGTCGTGCAATTTCATGTGTACCCCTTTAGTTTGGTTTATAGAATTTGGAGGAACATAAAATTCTAGATTGTCCATTTGACTGTGATGAGAGTGGATTTCCCCTTACGGCACGAACAGGGAAAGTACTTGCTCCTGTTGGTTGTAAGTCCATAAACAAAGTGAGCAGTGGTAACAAGCAGCAAATAACTACCCTTGCTTGTTATAATGCTGCAATCCCTCCTTATCATGTTTTTCCTGATGAGTGTTTTAAGCAGAATCCTTTACAAGATGCTGTGCCAAATTCATATTTTGGTCGAAATGATAATGGATGGATGACCACCAACTCTTTTATGGATGGTTGGGTAATCACTTTGTAAAGAGGATACCAGTTGTCCTCAGTAGATGGCCATGGGTCTCACATTGACATGGAAGTCTCTAAACTTGCTAGAGAACCAAGTCTTGTTGTACTGCTTCCCACCTCATTGTACACACTGTCTCCAACCCTGTGATGTTGAACTTTTCAAACCCCTAAAGTCGAACTGGGACAAAGCTGTAGAAGAATGGGAAGTTGAGCACCTTGGGGAAGTGTTAAGCAAATATGAATTTGCTAGAGTGTTTCGACTGGCATGGGAACGAACCTTGAAAGTATCAACTTTAGTTAACAGCTTCAAAGCTACTGGTCTTTGTCCTTTAAACAATTTGGCAATAAAGGATGATGTACTTGGACCTGCTATTGTGTACCGAAGTCTTGAAGGTGTGGGTGGTGAGGACCAAGAGGAGGATGGAAGGAGGAGGAGGGTGGTGAGGGGGGAAATCTGGGCGATGTGAGTAAGAAGGTGGATGCTGAAGACAAGGAGGTGGTTGGTGAGGACAACATAGTTGATGGAGGAGACCAGGAGATTGATGGCAATGGTCAGGAAGTAGGTGACAAAGAGCTTGTAAAGACTCTTGAAGACCTGGAAGCAGTTATGACACCAATCGTCGACTAGAGGAAGGCTTTGATCTTTTGACTGATAAACTGTATACTCGGTGGAAAGAGATGAAGGTACGCATATCAAATGCTAGAGAACAGCAAAATTCCTCTACTACTGAAGAAGCACCTATGAACAAAAAAGCTCCTTCCTGCTCATCTCCACCTGGACCACCAGAGTACAGTACAGCGTGAAAATAAGCTTTCACCTGCTTTCAAAGAAGTCTTATCCTGCCCAAAGGCTAAGTCGATAAAAGGGAAACAAAGGGCTAACAAAGATTGTATCCCTGGGCATTTGACTTCTGACCAGAAGGAAGAAGAAAGAGCCAAGAAAAATGCCGAAGAACAACAAAGAAAGCAGGAGCGTAAACTTGAAAATGAACGGAAGCGACAAGAGCAACAAAACTACCGCCCAGGGAAGAAACAAAATTCCTGCCAGTCAAGTGATTCAGGAGAGCGTTCTTCCATCAATGAAATTCCTTCAACCTCAGGTCAGTCTTTAACCACTGAAGGATCTTCCACCACTAGAGATGAGCCAAGGATCAAGCGACACAAGTTGAATGTAAACACTTCGTGTTGTGCTCTTTGTGGTACGCATGAAGACAGCTCAGATGCTGAGGAAAACTGGGTACAGTGTAGAAATTGTCAAAGATGGTACGAAGAATGTTGCGCTGATATTGTGTTGGAAGAAATTGAAGATTTGGAATGTTTTTGTCATTTTTGTGTTTGAACACAATACACTGTATAATATATCAAAGCTCTTTTATATATATGGCTGTAAAAAAAAAAAATTCTGACCATATTGAGTGGGTTAAAATATTCCAAAAAGGGTGTGGCTGAAACTCCAACAACCGGCTGAAAACTCCTGCCTTGACTGCTTGTCATTAAGTGTTATTGAAAGTGAATGATTAATCCTGATTCCTTAAGTTATATTTTAATAGCTTAACAAAAGCTTAAATAAATAACTATATAAAAGAAGGGAAAGCTGGAATAACTGCGGTGTATAAGCTTAGGCGGCTGAAAACTACTACCATTACTATATAGCACCAGAATCAAACTCAGAAAAAATATTTACAGGATAGTGGTCTCTGGACCCCCTGTTTACCACACCCTTGTTGTGTGCTCTGTAACAACTTAACCCCCCCCCCCCCCCCCCCCCCCCCAGTTGAACAAAGTTGTTTACACCCATGCCTTGGCCAAAGTGTAGCGATTGGTAAAGGGTTTGCAACGTCGCCAGATTAAGTCATTACGCTGACGAGACCTAGCAATTGCAATGGCTAGCAGGATATTTGTCTACGGCACTCTCAAAAAAGGAGAACCGAACTACTTTCGCCTGCTAGATGAAGCCAATGGCGTTGCACGATTCCTGGGTAAAGCTAAGCTAGGTGAGAGGTATCCTTTGGTGGTAGGGACTCCTTGTAACGTCCCTATGCTTTTAGCTGACCCTGGGAATGGCAAGGTAATCTACCCCAGAATCATGTTTTTCAATGTCTCTATCATTATCTGGGAAACACTCAAAGCATCATGAAAGGAGTGGGTTGTGGGACCACCAGGCAGTGTTTGAAGACTTGTCATTTTTATTAAGTCACAAAACTTTTACAGAGTGTTTTTATCATTTCCTATATTTATCTCTTCCTAGTTTTATCACTTCCTGTTTGAACAACAGCAACAAAGAAGCGGTAGTTTTATAGTAAAAGTGGGAGGGAGTGGGGATGGTTGCAACTCCACTTCCCCCCACATCCCTGTCCCTGGGCTACTACTGCCTCTCAAGGTCCAAAAGATGTTGTTGGCTGTCAATAAATGTTAATTATGCTTCAGGATTGGAAATTTTAACACTAGCCCTAGCCCTAGCCCTAGCCCTAGCCCTAGCTCTTGTTCACCACAAAATACATGCTATGTCTTGTTTGTCTTGCATCATAGATGCAAGCAGAAAAAATTAAAATACCTGGTACACAGGTTATATATGCTGGAGACACCACACCCTTTTTTTCTTTCTCCACCCCAAAGGTAACGAAGGTCAAGGATTGGCTGTGCCAGAAAACATAAAGTAGTAGCTACTGGCTAAACCCCCAAAATGTTGTACCGGATTTGCAATTATCAAGTTTTTCCCCCTCATCCTTCTGTGCTATATAGTATATAGTTATTTTGATACAAATTGTTTCTTAGTAAGCCAATGATGTGTTGAATTTCTCTACATGTTCTTAGAAGATGCATCCAGGCAACATCAAGGTCACTCAATAACTGTGCCTATCTCTGTAATTTGGTCTGTGGTTTATCAAAGCACTTTGCTGTGATATTAGTGGTAGGAAATTAGGTGCACTTATTGTGTAATGGCCACTAGGTGTGATTAAAACCCAGGGTCACCTCTTCAAATGCTTGCAGTCAAGACAACAGCTCTCAAATGATATTTGGGCTAAAAAATGAGTGAACTTTAGCAAAGTTATGGTCACCCAAACCTGAAAATAAGGTGGTGCGCAATTTTTGAGTGACCGTGATGTTGCTGGATGTGTCTTCTAAGAACATGAGACGTTCTACATATGATTTGAAAGCACACAGAATATAAGCAACAATTTTATATCCAAACTATTTACACAGAAAAAAGAGGAGAAAAGTAATGGTGATTAAAAAAAAATTGGTTTGGGCCAGTAGTTAACAAGAAATGGTATTAATATGGAACAGTCAGCACGAAGAAATGCTGCAAAGTGCAACTATTCAGAATGATATAGTCCCTTCAAGTCCTAGAAACTCCACATGAATGGGCAGCAGATTGTTTTAGTTTGCACTCGAGCCACAGTTAATCAGTTTTCCTTTTGGACTTCCAGAGTCTTGGAGTGGTTGTCATGAAAGCATAGAAATGCTACAGCGGTATGTACTTCAAGGAGAGTCAAGGTTGACAAGTTCCAGAAAAGTTGGGAAAAGTAATGGCCTTGGCTTCAGTACATAACTAGAGTATGTTTGGTAACCTTGTTCTCTGAGATGGCATGCTCAGCTCATTTACTCTTCCATACAACAACACCATTACCCACTTCATCAGAGAGCTTCACCAGTTACCAGTTAGTAACAGTACTCTACAGTTCATCTGCAGGTTTTAGCATTGAAAAATATGATCAACACACACAAGATGAGTTGCCTCAAGGCTAGAACACTTGTAAAGTTGATGAAGCTAGAAGACTTTCCTTCATGCCTTTGATTTCCACTGTGCTGTATTCGAGTGCCGAGTAAAGAAGGGAGCAGAAACGTGTGCATGCAGCATATTCATTCACTTTGTGATTAATTTTTTTTACTGTTCTTGAGATGTCTACCTCCCCCTCCCTCAATATTGATATATAAATAGGATGCTCTGACTGCAACACAAAATAGAAAGCACTAAAATAATTGTGGTGATGACTTTATCCATAGATTCTGCACACTTCACTCCATGACCTTTGTGTATAGCTCAAAAGATAGGTTCCTCTGTGTGCTCTCTTTTTGTACTGAAAATGTTGGATAGGTGTAACTATGCCCAAGTTACTGCAGTTAAAGTGGGGGGTACCTCAGAATCTGAGTGCTGCAACAGTTATGATTCTTGGTTGGAAACTTCTCGACAGCTGAAATTAGTACCCAGTGGCAAGAAGAAGCCCTACTCTATACAATGAGTGCTTTCAAGGCACTAAAATGTGAGTATGTATTCAGAACCTGGCTGCTGAAGATCGGCAGATTCCATCATTGATAATTTCGAATCCTGATTGTGCAAGATTTCTTTCCGTAAACAGATAACTGATTCAGACTGGAAATGTACTTTATCAAAAGCATCTATCTCAAGCCCGTCATTTCATCTTCTCCCATCGCATCTAGTTGATGCCATATTTGGGGCCAGGCTTTAGACCTCGGACTTCAGGGGACTAAACTTTCTCAGTCATTCAGATGTCTCACCAGACCAGTTTTCAGGGATCATCTATGCAACCTAATGTAAGTCTAGCATTCCAACACAAAGGTCATATTTAGGGCACTTTTGCTGCATACACATTGACTTTCACTCTGTATCCCTTCCTTTCATTTTAGAGGATGGAAGGAGTGAACTCTTTCACCTGGCCCAGAAACTTCCCTTATGAATTTCTCTCTTGGTTCCTTACTTGTCATATATATGTCACACACACATACACACACATAGGCACAGACACACAGGCCACACACACACACACTGTAAAGGATCTGTCTAATGGTAGATTCTATTGATAGGTATGGAGAAACAGCATGACTTTGAAGATTGAGATTGATCATGAAAATAGGTGTAAATCATGACAAATATACTTTACTCTGAATAATTACATCCCTTATGCTTAGCTATGCAGAAATGAAAAATCACCAAATAAGTACATAAAATAAGAAGTGCAATCCTTGCAGTCACTACTTCCTTATTTACCGTAAACAGTCATTTACACTGTTTGTATGACATCGGAGTTCAATAATGAGTTCAATATAACCATCCTCCCCCAGTTATCACTCCTTCACACACACACACACACATCTTGTTTATTTCTGTGGTTTTTAATGCTATCCCGAAGAGGGCTATTGCTAGGAAACTTGAGTAAGTGGTTAAGCAAGAAAGAATCATAGGGACCCATCGATACAAGTGCACATGCTTGACCAATTACTCACGTAATTTAAGCAACTTTCCAATTAGGAGCCACAACTGTTGCAAAATGAGGCACTCAGATTTTGAAGTACCCCCACTTTTAGCTGCAGTAACTTGCTCAAGATACATTTTTAGTATCAAAAGATAGCACACCAAGAGACCTATCATTAGAGCTATATATCAAGTTTATAGAGTGAAGTGTGCAAACCTATGGAGCTATTAAAGTCATCACCACCATTTTTAATGTTACCTATTGTAGTTTGGTCATACAATTGTTTACTTGTTAACCAGTTGTTGAGGAGGTGTGAGGTGTTGAATGGCTGCAAAGTGCTTCGTAACCCCCTCACACTCTGTATGTGTGAAGTGGGATCTAAATTGTCTGTCAGTATATTTCTTCATTACCACTGACTTTATTTGTGGTTAAAAAATTGACATAAGGTTATAGCTACATTTAAATTAGAACAAGCTTTTTTTCAGCTTGCTATATGATCAGCTCCATTGAGGTAAGTAAAACAAAAGCTGTCTGGACTATGTCAAGCTATGTCTACAACAAAACTTACAACAAAGAAATCCATCCGGGAGAGACTCCTTTCTCGAAATGTGAAGAGATTCAGAGCCCTTCCAGGTAAGCATAGGTGCTTGTGCAGCTTTCTTCTCCAAAGAAGGGCTTCTAGAAACAGCAGAAAAGGCCAGGAAGAGGCCGACCATTCATGGTGGCAGTTGTGATCGTCATAATTTTTTTATGTGAGTGCCTTTTTTATAATGACAGAGGAGTGTACTGTGCATGCACAAGTTAAAAATTAGTGGGCATGATTAGAATACTTCTTTTTTGTGATGATGTTTGAGTTAGCAGATATATCCAGTTATGGCAGTCATTCATGTCTTTCTAAGGCTGTCCTTGATCTGCTCACTGTCTATTTCCAGGTTTATTGCACATAAAACGGAATGCAAAATTGCAATATCTACACCAAATCTGGCAATGAAAATTCCACAATCTCGGGGGTATGCAGAGCTGAATATTAGCCTAGTCCAAATATTAAACCATTGGGTTGTGCATACCATCTTAGAATTGTGGTATTGATGGAAACTTTGGAATGAGCACATCAATCCTGGGATTGTGCCAATTCCATGTTTTCATATGCATGAATTGTCCATGGTAGTAAAATGGCATTATTATTTCTTGTATTTGCTGTTGACTCTAAAGCACCAATTTCCTGACACATGCACCAAATATAGGAAGTGTTTGGTGAAGTTTATGAAGTCGATGACAAAATGCTGGAACATCTCGACTGGCTAGAGAATCATCCAAAAACATACCAAAGAAGTCCCTGCCAGTGTATCTTGCTAGACTGTGATGCAAGCATGCCGCAGCAGGAAGAGCCAGGAAAGGAGATACTGGATTCTGAAGTTTATCTTATCTTTGGGTTCAAACCTCATTTACTGACACTGGATCATATCAGCTCTTACACAGATTCCACAGATCCTGATTGCAAGTACAAGCACAGGGATGAGAGAGCGGGTTATAACCTTCTGGATGAAATAAAAGAATAGTAGAATTGTGTAGCTATGTTTTGCTTCTTTATAATAATTATATGGCAAGATGTTCAAAGACAGAATAACAACAACTACAGAACCAAAGCAATAAACAAACAAGGCCCATGTTAAATAAACCAATAGTTGTTTTGTTTGATTTAGAAGTGTCCAACATGCCGTTAGTTGGTACCTTTGGCTCCAAACTGTTGTCTCCCAGGTGAGTAGGTTTCTTACGTGGAGATGAGATGTTTCTTGGTCTATAGAGCTATATGTTGTAATATCATATGCAGACATACTTGGTCCTTCCTGGCTGTATCCCAGCCATCTCTCCTGCCTGCCTGTCAAGATTTATGTTGAGATATTATATAGTGCTGTGTCATTGGGATTTTATCTCTCTTACACCAAGAGTAAATTAGAGCCATGTGGCATTAAGGAAACAAATGGTTACCACTTAACCACACATTGAAACTTGCTCTACTGCATAATACAATAATCTCTATGGAAAAATTACATGCTTGGGTGAAGATTGTTTGTCACATATATATATATAGCTGGCACCAAGCATGGTTATCACACTCCTCCATATTATTCTGATGAGGCAAATTATTGGTTGACACTTTATTGTAAGACAGTTGGCTGAAATATTCTGGATATAATTATAGCATTTCTCAGCGGGTTCCTGATGGACACACCCTCTGATGCCGCCTTCTGCATGCAAAGGCTGTAACATTTTCTTGCCTTTGCCACTCCCACCTTTCTTGTAGCCATTTCTTATCATAGCTAGTCATGCCCTGTGTTACAAGTTGACACCAGCAAGATTTGTCTGCTACTCTCTGGGTCAATATTGAAGTACTGTGTGTCCTACTTGCAAGCCTCCTTGAATTGCCCAATTGAGCTATTACCATAATGATATGCTCTCGTCTTTGGGAATTCTACTGGCCTCCATGTCCTCCATCTTGGGCGTCATTGTTTCAGAATGGCCAAGATGCTAGGTATCTTATGAATGAGTACTTCAGCATTAGTGACTCTGTCTTTCCAGTTAAAGGCAAATAATGCATTGTAGGCATGAAAATGGGATAAATTTAGTTTCCTTTCCAATTTTGCATACAATGTTTCATTGCTGTAGAGTATGATACTAAAGACACAGCCTCTGAGGATAGTGATATTTTCTGTTCAGAGTTTTGTAATTTATTATTTCACCAAGCATGGTAGGTGAGGTTGCCAGAGTTAGTGGCTGCTTTCCCAATTCTGGTATTCAAGAAAGGTTACTCAAATAGTAAAATCTATCGTACTACTTCAAAGGGAATATTCTTAGTTGATCGCAGGAGGCTTGCAGTGAAAACACAATATCAATGTTTGAGTGTAACCACACAGAACTTCGGGTACGCCTGGTCATCGAGAAACTGGAGCTTGTTAGATATGATTTTGGCAAATGCTTTCATGGTAGAGTGCTATGGAATCTCATTCCATGGTAGTTATTGCATCCCCTAATTACCTTTGTTCTTATAGATGTTCATGATGGTAGTAGTGTTACACATATCTTGAGGGATATATAGCACTTTCCTCAAAGCACATCAGGACAGAAGAGATAGGCAGAAGTGAGGGTTTGCAGACTTCAGTAGTTTTATTAGTAGCCAGGTGCTTTCCCATTTGAAAGTAAGCTAATAGCATCACTGAGATCTTCGAATGTCCTGGATTGGTTTGTAGTGCTGAGATACTTCTTCTCCACAAGAGTTCAGCTCAGAGTAGTGTTCCACCCAATGACTTATCCGCCAATTTGGTTCCATCCTTAGTTGTAAGTGGAAGAGTTGTTTATTTATGGCTCAAGGGCAATCTTAATTCATTCCACATAGGTCACCATGATCAGATGCTAGAAAGGTTAGTACAGTAATGGTTGGTGTAATACCTTGCTACAGACAGTTGCCTTGGCTGTTTTCAGATATTTAAAGCTTTCTGAGAGACTTTGCTGATGAGCTTGAATGAACCAATTCATTTCAGCAACATAGACTGCAAAACAGTCTGGTTCTTTTGCCAAAGATTTTCAAGAGTGAATCATCATCTTGAGTTAGTTTCATTTGCTGTTCTGATCACTTGAAAGTAAGGTATGAGAGGAGCTTCTCTACTAATGTGACTTTCATAATTCATGAACTTTAGTGTTGTTGGATGTTCATTAGTGGAATCGTTTCATGCTTTGAACAGTTGAATTGTTTGAACAGTTGAATTGCCTTGGATCTCATTCTTGCCTTGCTGCAGACAAGGGAGTAGTCTTTATCTCCATTTGCACTGTGGAAGGAGTGAGTGTGCAGGATGATGTTTAGATCACATGTCGATTGATAATTGGGTCAAGTTGATGCCAGTGGCCTGAGTATGGGAGGCACCAAGATAGCCGACACAAGGTTTTCCCATGGTAGCAAGTGTTACACATTACCCATGTTCTGCACACAGCTCATCATTTTTGTTCAATCTACTGATTACATGAAGATCCACCCGGCTTGATGGCTATCATTATTACCTCTACACAAGCATTAAAGTGTCAGAGTATCAGCAACTTTTCGCTCTGATATGCTCTCTCAATAATTCCAGCAAGGTTGTCTTTAAAAACTAGTAGGTACATAGGAACAAAATAATAATTGACCAATGCTTCCTGTTGTGGTGAGCTGTGGCATGAGGGTGTAGATTTAGGTCTTTGATTTAAGAAGTACTCAAATTCAACACTATGTTCCTCAACACTTGAGATATTTCCCCCATTGTCAAAAAAGTATAGTGGGATTATCAAATTGACTGTATCAGCAGGCATTTATTCTGGAGGTTTATAGTTTGGATAGTTGTAATGTATACAGCCTCTGCATTCGTTATAATTATCTCTACTTATGCCAGGACACAACATTGCAAGTACTAAATATCAAAATCTTTAATTTCTTGTTTCTGGTGCCTTGCCAATGTGCTTGTCTAAAGAAGCTTTGTGATCCCCACACACCAAGGGAAGCCAAGCATTGGAGAGTCAGTACTTTCGATTCTGAGGTAGCTTGAGGCTGGAGACAAAGAGAAGTACACTCATAGAGACAGCCTGTGGTGCCTATGGTCCGCCAGATCAAGATGAAACTTATAGCTCACAACTGTCATCTCCAATGATTGCTAAGTGTAAGATGAAGTGTCCTGTTCAGTTATGGCAAAAATAAAAGTAAATGAAAAATCAATCGGAAATTTAAAAAAATCGATCCAAGCCTGTCTAGGATCATGTTGCCCCTCTCAACCTCATCCAGCATTGTCTGGAGGATAAGCTGATGCTAGGCTCCAATTCTGGATTTGGAGCAGAAGCTGCCGAAGGATGAATGATGCTCAATAACCAATTCTTAGATGGGACATTACTCCACATTTGAAAGGGTTTTGTTTGGACTTATCTTATCACCAGCCATGCCCCTACCCTTGACTAATTCTGGGTCACTGTTTGTTGCACAGATGATATTCTTCTGCTCTTGAGTGATTCCAGCATCCTCCATTCCTCATGTGATCTTATCTTGGATGCTGTTACTGGGTGTCACCCGGCCAGTCTGGGAGCTGTATGGTAGTGGTGTTCATTTTTACATGGCCATGAAATACAAATACAAAATTATGTTTACAGTTTAAACTATAACTGTAAACATTTATATATTATTGAATAAAGACTGTCTCTATATCTCGTTAGCTCGACACTCAAATGTGTGCATGCATGGAAAGAGAGTCTGATCAAACTCAATCATGGTTTTGTGTTGGGGAGACTAAATTCACCCAGTCTGAAGTCTATTCAGAACAAGAAAGTATAAGTCAAACAGATCTAGCAGTTGCAGTTATGGTAAGAGAAAATTTTGAAGCCATCCTTAACTAGCTACAATTGTTTGGACTAAGGGATATCTGCACATTACTAGTCTCGTTAGCAACTCTCAAACGCGCATGGGGGAACGCATTAGTAGTTTTGTTTTAGGTAGGCATGTCACATAAAAAAAGTGAAATTAAATGTAAAGGTCATGTGCCTAATAAAATGCCACAAAAATCCACTCTATGGAATTTGACCAGACTCACTACTAATGTGTTCGTCCATGCACATTTGAGAGTCTGCACATACAGGAGCTCTATTCTTTAGCTGCATAACCCTTTCCTAAGTAATCTGGGCCAAGTGCACATCATGCATGGTAATCCCATGTCATGTGACTGGACTAGGGACGGGATGACTTTCCCTTCTGCACATAACAAACTTTGTCAGTCCTGCTTACTTCACATCAACCAAACCCTTCACCAATTTTGCAAGTAGGGTAGAGGCTATATACAGCAAGTGGAACAGATAAATGTCCCAAAATGTTTGGTCCAGTGTAGAGCAAGATCTACCAGACAAACAATGTGTTAAAAACATTTACATGATAAAAGTATTTGTGGGCCTCAAGCAGCCTACGTAGCTGAGATAGGTCAAGTGTAAGTAATGCACCAATCATTACGTGCAATCATTGTACAATGAAAAGCCGACAGAGACAAAAGGTGGGAGTGAAAACCGCAAATGAAACAGCCGAACTGAGCACTAATGCAAGCACTTGAGTATGTCTAAAAAAATAAAATAAAATATCTCCATGCATTCTGTGATCTCAAGTTCAAGGTAGTTGTGGTTGCCACCATTGTGAGGAGAATATTTCACTTGGCTCCATCAGTTGATGCTGAATTGACCTTCAAGAGACTGGTCATGCTGGAAGAGAAGCCACACCAATTTTTTTATAATTTCTATTAAAAAATCAACGTGGAAGAGATATAATATGAGAGTGGAGATGGCCAGAGGAAGCTGCGACTTTGATGAAGGTGATTCCAACCCACAACATGCGAGCTATCACCCTATATACTTTGCATTTCAAAGCAGAACCATTATGTCTCAAGTCAGTTTCTGTAATTACATGTATGCATGTTATGAGGGAAAAAGGAGGGGGTGAAGTTATATATATTTAATTAATAAAGGGAGAAGTCTGTCTGTATGTATGTATGCTTGGGTCCTATGGTTGACCAAACTGCTGGACTAAATCCTTTCAAATTTGGCATGGAAGGTTTTGACTGAACTTAAAGAATAGGATGTGGGATGTTGGCCTTCAAGGTTACCAGAAGTCACTCCAGGACATTATCGGGGTTAGGAGAGCTGTTGCAGGCTTAAGGATGCGTCTCACAGAAAATTTTATTGTTCACAGACCCCCCAAATGGGGGACCTGGTCAGGTCAGACTTCACCTCAGAGCTAACTTGGAGGCCAGGATTGTCAGAAGTCATTTCTGGTGTCACAAATAGCATTTCTTGGCCTAATCTTGACAAGGAGGTCAGTCATAACCGACCTAAATACTAGGCAAGGTGGTAGTGGCTTCTGAGCTCATTTCAGACTGCTAGATCTGTCACTAGGTCTGTCATGAACCAACTTTAATGCTAGGCAAGCAGCCTGTAGTGGCTTCTGAGCTCATTTAATGCTGCTGGGGTCCACTTTTCAGGTCAGTACGGCTATTTCGATAAAGAGGATGGATTCCATACTAAATGAAACTTGCTCATAACCCCAAAAATAAGATTACACCACCAGGTCAGATCTGATCTTTGAGGACATTGGAGCCTAAATGTAGGTGACTAAGACAAAGTAGTCGGGCTGCACATTATTGCACCACTACATGAATATAAAATAAACTTGAAGGCTGCACATTATTGCAACCGATTATATACTTAGTCAATATACTACAACCAGTTCTCTCTCACTTGGTTCTGAACTGCTGCAGCTCTGAGATATTCGACACCATTTTTTAAACATTACTTTTCAGAACACGACTGTTTTATGAGCAATTGAAGCACCTTTGTCTATTTTTCATGTTTGTGTGTATGTTCTTCATGACAAAGTGAAGGTATTTCCTTCCCAATAAAATAAAAGTTTCTATAATTATTTACCCGGGCAATGGCGGTATCTGCTAGTTTTATACACATGTAACCTTGTAATTTCATTTGTAATCCAATAATCTTGCTCTTTGCTATATATATAGTTCTCAAGACATTAATCCATTCATGTAATATTTGAATTATTAAGTCATCTGCCTTCCCTTATCACCATCAGAAGCTAGTTCCATCTCGTCAGGAACAATTGCTTTCATGTAATATCTTTAAAAACAAAAAATATAAAAAATGGACATAATTAAACTGAAGACTGTGTTGGCTGGTTGTTAGAGAATAAGAAGCAATGTCGGATGAGAAGAGTATCATGTGTGATAGTGGAGTAGGGGAGGATGTGGGACATTTCTCGGTAATGTGTGAGGAATTCGAGAGGGGTCAATTGGTATACTGGTGGATGAGGGGCACAGAGTTGTCAGGGTTGGACAGTGGCTGGATGAATGTAGAAGAGTGGGTAAGGATGGAAAGGTGGCATTGCTGTTTGGGAAAGGTGTGGAGGGAGTGAGTGTTGCTCTGATGGAGGAGCTGGGAGGGTAACACACATGTATTGGGTAAGGAAGAGGAGAAAGGAAATGTTGTATGACGACCTGATGAATGATCTTTTTGTTCCCCTCCCCTCGTCCATCCTTGAGCAAACACTCTTTGCTATTAGTAGATATTATTAATTAAGTACCGTTGATAATATAAATTGTTATTAGTGTTGGTTATTGTTACATAGTCTCACACTGTGCTGTAGTATATATATATGTGGTGGCCTTAACAGGCTCAGCAGTATCAAGATTAAATTATGTAATGTCTCCAGTTAAGAGTTACAGGATAATGGATGGACTTAGTTATTTTGGATGGACTTGAAGGGAAAGAAGAAGCAATATCGAATTCGGAGAGTGAGAGAGGAAAATGGGGTTGTAGTGGATAAGAGGAAGGATATACTGGAGGTATTGGCCAAGCATTGGGAAGGATTAGGGAGTGTGTCCAGGTCAGGGAAGGATGTTCCTATTGACAACCTGGAGTAAAGCTAAAGAAATTAACTGGATAGTGCAGCGGGTTGGATTCCAGGAGATGTACAATATTGTGAAGGGGTTAAGGCTCCTGGTCCTGATGGAATAATTAATGAGATGTTCAAGTATGGAGGGAATAGGATGGTGGAAGTGTTATGTTCTCTAGTTAATTCTGTGTGTGTGGGGGGGAGGGGGAGTTCTTTTTTAACCAAAATGTTAATCGATAGGATTTGCTAGGAGAAGTCGGCGTGATTGCCGAATATCACCTCCATGGGCTCAAGAGGAATATATCGATGAAAATACATCATTGACCTCTCACATTCGCAACTAGTGACTGGAAGAGTTGCCATGATACGAAATAGCACATAAATGTTGGGGAAGTAATCTTGGTCAATATGCTGGATAACCTTTTCGGGAGCATTCAGCTCTTTAGCGACAGACTTTTCTTGACTTGTCCATTTGGTCTTCCACAAATCCAACTCACTGTCAAAGGCAACATAAGAAGGCAGGTCATCCTCATAACACCTTAACAGGTTCCTGAAATTGCTATGCTGTAAATCAAGTTGAGGGTGATCAATAATCACTGAGGGCAACAATTCCATAAATTCCACCACTATCTCAGTAGAATCAGCAACAAATCGATTGTCAAGCTCTGAAATCAGATGGTCCAGCATTGGAATAGTAAGAACATGCTTGTAGTATTCCTTGGAATTTTCTGCAGGCATGTTTTTACGATGTTGTTGTCTGTTTGCAATTCTTGAACACGATTCTTCAATGCCAACACTCTGGCGGGCATCTTCATATAGACGATTATGAAATGCATCAATATTAGAGCGATTGCTCTTCAGTGAAGATTGTACCACTTCTACATCTGTGTAGGGAACATCAACATAACGACCTTGCAGCTTTACACTCAGCCCCTTTGTATATGCAAGAATGTTCTGTGTCAGCACTAAAGCTACCACAAACGAGAAGTGACACATTCCAATAAGCAATGAATGAGCATCGGAAAGAGATTGTCTGTTCCATTCATTTTGCTGGCTATTTCCTAGTGCTTCCAAACAACTTAGAGTAGGTATGAATAGATCAATAAATATTTCAAATGCATCATGACGTTCAACCCAATGCATTCTGCACATTTCTTTCAGCTCGCGTCTCTTCTCGCCACCAGGAAGCACATCCATGATCCACTTTTCTTATGCTAGTTGTCTCTTAGGTGAGTTGCTGAAAAATCGTGACACAGAGTCAGCAATTTGCATCATGTTGTTAAGGGGAGAATCGACCCTTTTGTGGGTAAAAAAAAAAAAGTGTCATAACTATTGAATGCTTAATCCATTTCCAAAGATTATGGTCTCAAAATGTAGCGTGCTTTCCAATGACATTAGAATAATGGTGTTGCAATAAACTAGGATTGAAACATGGGAAAAACCACAAAGGTCCTTTAAAATGTTTAGATGCGCTTCTGTACCCGAACCACAGGTCTTCAACACTTGCTATTTATGGTGATATTAGAGTGATCACAGATACGTGTTTTGAATAGTTTGTTTTATTATTATTTTTTTATTCCCCCCAACACCCCCAATTTCATTTTTATGCGTCAGACTGACTATATCTCATCAGAAAATGACTGGATTGGTTATAAATGTATTGAAAACAAGGAGTAATGCAAGAGCTTTCATAATATATAAAAATTATTTACTACAGACAAAAAGTGAATGAGTTACACGGTATCATGTGATGTCACTACATGAAAATTACATTTCATAATAAATCAGTTTGAAAAGTGCATGATAGTAGTAGCTTTAGAATCGCACGAGAATCACACAGAGGTTCAATCAAAGTTGGGAACTGAGAAAGAACAACGTGGCATGCGCAGGAGCAGACAGATAGCGCGGAAATGACGGAATAGTACTGAGCGATATTTTAGCCAAGTTTCAAGTCTTGGCCATGAACGGTTATTATATTATGAACGATCCAACTTACTGTGTTCATTCAGGCTTCTTCTTGTTCATCGCGCAGAGTTGTGCAATGAAATGGGAGGATAAAAAGTATCATAACTCAAGAATGGTTGACAATAAAATGTTGAAACTTGAAATGCAGCTAGTTTAATAGTGAAGGTATAGAATGATGGGAAGGGAAAAAAAGAAGGGAAAAATGGTCTACTCCAATTCGACTCCCCCCTAACATCACGGATGGTGCAACACCTCATGACACAAAGGTTGAGCCTATGTGATACACAATGTGTATAGAATGCCTTGGGATACTTTGCATTTATTCGAGCAACAACCCCTTTATTTTGTCCGGCCATTGCTCCAGCCCCATCATAACCTTGGCCACAGAGTGATTGTAAGTCTAATTGCCATTCAGTAAGTTTACCGAGGATGTTATCTGCAATAACTTCCCCACTGACACCTTGGTCACATTCAATGAAAGCAAGGAATTTCTCACTTGGAACTCTGTCTTCTAGATATATGATGCTAATTGACAGCTGTTCATCATTAGCAGCTTCATCGGCAATAACTGAGAAAAAGCGAGCTTCCTGAACTTCTGCTAAGATTTTTTTTCTGATGAGATCACGAGATTAGCTCATTTTGCACTGTTTTGCTGCATTGCCTCCTGCAGTTTCCATTGTTTTTTTGAGAACATCATGTCCTACCTGGATACGAAACTCAAGTAAGGCAAGAAAATTACCAGAATTAACTTTGAACTTCAGGTCTATCATCCCTATGTCCTCTCAAGGCAACGCCCTGCTGTCAACAAAATATAACAGTTTCCACGAGACATCAATTGATTTTCTGTGAGATTCGGTTGCTGCTTTCAGTGTGTATGCGGTTGTCTATCCTCAGTTCACGATGTTCCATCCCAGAACATAATGCAATAGCTTTTTCTACTGCAGATTGGTGAGATCTCTTACCTTTAGCAGCTGTATTTGTGGTTGTGCCAAGAAAATGTTCATCAAGTTTTTCACTGGCTTAATAAATGGCTTGTTTACAAGAACCCCTAATTGACTTACTGAATGTTCGCATTGGCCAAACATACTAAACCATTATATTTTTTAAGCCAACTTAACTGGAAAGAATGCTGTTTTCCATTGATTGTATATACAGTGAGGAAATTTAAAGCTTCTTGAGAGCTAAATACTTTTCATGGTCAGAAAGGTTATGTTGGTTCTTTAATGACACTATTACTCCAAAATCACCGGAATTGATTGCTGGACGAACCTCTTGCATAGATGTAGCATCATTGCCTGAAAGTGACTGATCCTCTTGTAAAGGAGCTGAGGCAGCAGTGGTTTCAATTTCATCACTTGAGTATATAAGTACCAGAAGATTGACTGTGAGACTGTCCTACTACTACAGACTACTATTCCTAGAGTTAGACATGTACTGTCTCTCACAATCATTGCCGGCAGAACTTTCATCAACTTGAGGGGTTTATTCACAGGCTCTACAGTAAAGTAACATGGTGTGTAATTACTAATAATTCAGCAGTGCTGATATACTATTTGTTGCTTACCTTTTTCTCTGAAAAAAACGGCCTCAAATCCTTGTTATGATCCAATCTTCTCTTCATTCTCAGACTTCAAAAGCAGCTGGCAAACTGATGTGCTTGGGCTTAATTATCTTTTCCTATCAGTTATAACTGTCTTGTCATTAATGCATGCCTATGGTCTGACAGGGGGGCGTAGGAAGATGTTTTACAATGGGGGTTGTCAGCTTCCTTTTGGGAATGTGTACTTCGACACTCTCCCCTACGCTAGCTCAGTGTAGTAAGGACAGCCGCGTCGCCCCAGCCCAACTGTAATCTTCCTATCACAGTTGACCCTGGAGCCAAAATCAGACACACTCTTATGTCTGTGATCCCTGGTATACCTAGTCGAACACCGTCTAGCCCTTAGCTAGCAACTAATGAGAATAGTTGTAAATAAGGCACAAACGAGGTGTGCCGTCCTTTCACAATAATACAACTGAGTAATACTCAAAATACAGTTCTCAATACAGCATAATTACAACTTCAGTTCTAGACTAACTCTACTCTTTTCACAGTCCACCTCTTTTATAATTATCCAGCTGATGACATCATCACAACTCAGCCTCTGGCTGGGAACTCCTGAAATGAACTTGTAAGGGTATTTTGGGTGGCCTTCTGTCTCCAAGGTTCTGCCAATCAGATCGTTCACTGTTTGCTGAATGGTAATCAGAATTATTATATGTGGTCTCATTAGTATCTATTGGTTGACAAACAATTAACCACATCCTCCTTCTTATCATGTGAGTTCTCAATTGAACCAAACCAAGGGGTTCTTCATAGATCTGATAGTCATCATCTGTCCATCGAATGGATAAACACATCTGTTCATTTCGAGAAACATCAGTTGCTTCATGCAATTATTTCATTGACTAGTTCAGGAGATATATATTCCTTCTGGTACACCCAGGCCTTTAATTCCGGACAGTCCTCTGCTCTCAGCAAAAGGAGTTTATATAAGTCCCTCCATTGACTGAACATTTTCATGATGCCCACGTAGCGGCAATGATGAGCCAAAAAACAAAGTAGTTTCAATAACAACAATTGATGCTGCTTTTGATCAGATGAAATCTGAGCACTAAGCTGGCACGTACATCAGTACAACGTGACTTCTAACTTCATTATAGCTTCTCTGTGCATTCCACATATTTCACATATTTCATGCTCATCTATCTTTTCTTCCAATTACAAAATCCCTCTTCAATAAAGCAACTCAGTTGGCGTTAAAAAAAAGAAGAGTGCATTACACTTTGCTAATCGACACGTGTGACAAAATATTTTGTAACTTGTGGTACACACTAATCCACGGGTACCTTTTATACCAACTTGTTTGTAGAGATCGACTTCTTCTTGTTCAACTGCTGGCTGTGATGTGAATAAACATGCCTAGAGGATTCCTCAGCATCAACTGGTTGAGCCTTTCCCTGTACAGCAAGGACACTCACACCGAGAGCATGTATCTACACAGATGAGTGTGACCACTGTCATTCTGGGAACTTCTTGTGCTTGATGATGAAGATTGGTGAGGATCAGAACTTAAGGAAGAGTATTCTGTGGTTAGCTAGTTAACTACTAGGTAGACTACTTACCACCAGTAGAGCCAGAGCTATGATCCTTGCTTTTTGAAGTAAAGAAAGTTGAAATCTTAGCTTGGGTCATAGCTTTCAAGATAGGGTTCCAAATTGAGCACATGGCATGCCTGATAGGGTAAAGCTAATTATCACACTAGATGGTTGTGGGAGTGGTAGTGATTGTGGTTCATATGAACTCACCTCATGCACTCATTCCTTGTTGATTGCTCTAATGCTATACGGTATAAGTTTGCACCGAACACGCCCCCTTCATGGAAACCACACCCATCATTTCCAAGTTCATGGCTTTCCAGTTTACCCAATTGTCTCGTCATCCCTCTCTGACTCAACCAACTAACTTTAGTTTTCCTAAGCGATCTTTTGGCAGAACCAATATCTCTCACCGCTCTTTTCAGCGCGCTTGGTTCAACCAATCGAAATGGCTTCACTTACGATTCCAGTCAAGACTTGGCTTATTGTTTCACGTGTGTGATAGCAATCCAAACAAGTAAGATTACAGTGGGGTAGCTTCTGCTAGTAAGCCTAGCTGCCACTCATATCCTATATAGGTTTGGCAGCAATCAATCCATATTTTACAGCTAGTATATATTTTATGCAAACTGAAGATGATCCAGGGAAACATGCAGGACTCAACCTTTTTTTGTCTAGGTTCAGTAAATGGAAGGATGGAACTCGATGCTTCAACAGACATGAGAGCACAAAAGCTAATAAAGCAGCTACCGATTTAGTTATCACTATACCAGGTACGACTAGTAGTATGATATCTTCTCAACATGCTTTGCAAAAAGCCGTGAACAGAGAGTACCTTATCAAGATAGCTCAGAATATTCAATTCCTTGTGCAAGGAATAGCTTTTCGTGGTGCTGGTGATGAAATTGACAGTAACTTCATGCAATTAATGCATCTTCGTGCATTGGACGATCCTGCAATATCGAGTCAGAAAACTGATAAATATACTAATCCCCAAATACAAAATGAAGTTATTAAAATAATGGCATTACATATTCTTCGAGATATAGCCAGTTCTATCCAGCAAGCAAGTATTTTGCCCTGATGGATTTTGCTCTGATGGCTGATGAAGTGTCGGATTCATCCAATAAGGAGCAATTCATTTATTTGCTTTCGGTGGATTGACGATGATTTTCAACTCCATGAAGACTTCTATGGCCTTGACCACGTTGAGTCCATAAAAGCAGATGATTTGGTTGGTAAATAGTTTGAAGGATGCAATGTGTCATATGAATCTTAACATTCATAACTGTCGTGCTCAATACTATGATGGTGCTGCAAACATGTAATAAGGGGCGGGACTTCTACTCAAATTTGTGGAGAAGAGTCACGAGATATTTTTGTCCATTGCTATAGTTGTGCTTTAAATTTAGCTGTTGGAGATACCATCAAGAATAATCAAATTCTGAGGAATACTCTAGATACTACTTTTGAAATATCTAAACTGCGTAAATACTCACCTCGGCGAGAAGGCTTGTTTAACAAGATTAAAGCAGAAATTAGCTGGAACAACTGGTTTTAGAACCCTGTGTCCCACTATGGACAGTCAGGGCTTCCTCATAATTTCCAATTATGATGTTGTTCAGGCAGTTTGGGAAGAAGCTCTTGATATAGCTAGGGATTCGGAAACCCGTGCTCGATTAAAATATAGCATGTCCACTTTTGAATATTTGTTTGGTGTAGTGCTTGGTGAGTTAATCCTTAAACATACAGATAATTTAAGTAAAACTTTACAAACCCCTCTTTAAGTGCCTCAGAAGGTCAACAATTAGCTATGCTTACATGGAAAACCTTGGAAAGTCTTCGGAGCGAGGACTCCTTTGACTTGTTTTGGTCAAAGGTTATTTCTTTACAGAAAAATTGGAGGTTAGCAACCCTGTTCTACCCGGAAGGAGGAAAACTCCAGTTAGACTCAGCACTGCAGTGGTGAAGCGTGTCATCCAACTGAACCCAAGGATCTGTTTAGGCAGCATTACTTTGAACGTTTTGAGTTCATTATAGCATTCATAAAAGAACGGTTTGATCAGCCACTCTAACTAAACTTGAGAACCTTCTTCTAAAATCTGCAAGGGGAGTGGACTATAGCGACGAGTTAAAAAGTTTGTCATGGAATTTTACCACGATGACTTCAATGAGTCTAGTCTAACTACTCATTTACAACTTATAAGTACAGCAATGGACCAGAAGTGAGCATTCTCTCCCTGACATCATAAAGTACTTGAAGACTCTTTCTCCTGTCTAGTGAAGTTTTTATGTACTTTAGTTAAATTGCTTTTAGTTACTCCTGCACCAATGCCGTGAGTGAAGTGTTTCAGGGTTGCGTCGAGTCAAGACCTACTGCGTTCAACAATGAGCAACGCCTCAATAATTTAATGGTAATTCATGTTTAAATACACAAGGAGAAGACCGATGAACTTAACTTGAAATCATGCCTTAATGAGTTTGTTGCCAGAAAGTGAGCACAGAAGTGGTATCTTCGGACAATTTTAAATTTGAAACACTAATAAATCAACCATCTATCCTGTTTTAATTATGTCATATAGTAACATTGTCTTGTAATAATATAATGTAAGTGAAGTTCCTGAGAAACTCAATATGTAGAGTACTCTATAGGACCCAAAAGGTCACAATTTCAGCGCTGGATGCACACAGAAGTTGGGTGTGTTCCAGTAGCGAGTAAAGCCACTCCCATTGTGGGTGTGGCTTAGTTGCCGTTCAGGTTCAGATTTGCTTCCTACGGGCCTGGTCAGTGAGACTGAGTATATAGCTATCTGCACACTAGCTATTAAAGATTTTATATTTTATGATTGAATGACTAACTAAAATCTACTGTATAGCTACAATGACAAAGTGTCTTGAATTGACCAGATAGCCTAGCTCACCACATTATGCATTAATGAGAACCAATTTAAATTACTGCTGAAATTATGGGGGGGCTCCAGGGGCTGGCCCCCCTTCCTACGCCACTGAGTCATGTTGTCACACTAGTGAAGTGTTAACAGTTTTGTAAACCACCAGGTAGCTCAGGAATAAGTAAAAAAGATGGAAGGGATGGGGGGGGGGGGGGGGGGGGATCCCTTCCCCCCTTGGATCCACCCTTGAACAGAGGGTCAGGGTGGATTTAGGCCAGAGAGTTCGTGGTTGTGGAAGATGTGCATTTCTTTGTTGAACTGTTGGATAGGGTAGACAGAATTGTAATGGGAAATGTGCTCAAATGGTGGGAGAAGAGGAAATACTTAAATGTTTGGCACCTAGGTGTCATATATCGTTGGCACCTCCCCCCCATTGTCATCCCCAAACAAACTCTTTGTAATTCATTAGTTTGCTTTTGTTGTTGTTTTCTAGTATATAAGTCATTGTCACTTATTGTTTGTAGTGATGGCCTATATCAAGGCTCAACAGAACAATTAAATTATTATGAGTAAGAAATTCATGCAGTTGTTCTTTTGTTATTTTTATATATCATAACCTTGTCATTTCATCTGCAATGGAACAATCTTAGTCCTGGCATCTAGTTTCCACTTTCAAGATGCCTCACTCCAAATCTGCGAGCAGGAGAATCATCTACACTTGGATATTCTGGAAATTAGAAAAGAGCATGTCTATACCATCAGGTGAATGGATTGATGAAGCCTCTTGAATTCGGACGAAAAGCAGTATGTAACTCAACGCATTCCAGAGCAACTCAGGGAGACATTCGCGTGTCGCGAAGTGAGAGGGGGAGGGAAAAATTCGCGAAACATACAACGTGCGCGAAAGCCAATTGACCTCCTCGACCTCTGCTCGACGAGCATGTGGCTGAGATTTATTTACTGGCTGTAAATATTACCTGTACGCCACTACTTTCCCCCCATTTGGCCTAATCAAGGAGGCTATCTATCCACTAGGTAAGCTATTAGTACATCTAACCTGTACATTATAGTTAAAAGTTGGTGAAACGAAAATACATCAGTGAGAATTTCCACTAGGCATTAAGTCTCCTAAGTGAATAATATTAGCAATGATTAAGTAATCAATAATAATCTGCTCACCTCTGTGTTGATAATCCAAGGGAACAATAATCCAAGGGAACAAAAGTGTCGTACTCAATTTGTGATTTCTAAAGAGGTTCTGTGTGGGTGCATTTTACAGTGCATAATTATTGATATGTTGGCAGAGGAGGAAGGGACTGATTTATGCCTCCCCCCACCCACTCCACCATAACCTGCCGTAAGTATAAGCATACCAATGTTAGGTGCAGTCAAAGCCAGTTTTTCACTCATACTGATCACAAACTATGATTTATCAATACAAGAACATTTTCCTGTTGAAGACAAGAGCATCTAGTCGAGTGAATAAAATTTGAAGTTGATTATTGAGAAGGTTATTTTATGGTTTCTATTGTTTATAAACAGTCTCAACACATTTCTAACAGCTAGATCCCTTTAAAAAAAAAAACCCCTGAGAAACCTTTGCCATCTGTCCTCCCAATCAGCTAGGGGGCCATCACTGTCAACTAGAGTGCCAGCGTGTGGTGGGTGAATAGCCACAACACCAAATATTCCTTTGCTGCACAGTCAACAGACCTTGCTTCCAAGTAAATATGAATGCCTTCTCCTTCATCTTCACTTGATTCATGATTGGTGCGATGCTTCACTTATCTTGTGACCGCTGAAATTATCTCTGCCATACTAACTCGCTTCACAATTTTGAGAGTGCAATTCATTTGTGTTTCAACATTTATTCCCCCAAGTTCCCCCCAAGCATTTGCCGTAAGATTTAGTGAATAAAAAGAGCAAGAATTAAGCTATTTAATGATATATAAATTATGGCCTACAGAATAGCGTACATACATGTATTTTAATTTGTTATTAGAAAGCCTCAGAGCCAGCTCCTATGACGGTGAGAGGGATAAGTACGCTTACACACTTAATTACTTGCTTACACCACAGGATTCATGGGTGTGGCCACGTGTTTGCATGCTCCAACCAAAACCAAATTCATAGTCGAGAAGTTAAGAATCGTGAAGTACCGTTCTAAAACTTCTGCCTGCACTGCTCTACATCATGTGGAAGCTTTAGTGAGTTAGGTTGGTGCTGGGCCAGTGGCGTGAGAAAGAGTAGTCGGCCATGGCAACAAACCATTCAATCCACTTCAAACTTTGTGAAGTGCACATTACCCCGGTTGCAATAAGACAGAGGTGGATGACAGCTCTTGTAGAGATCTGATACCCTTACCTAACTTACCCTTACCTAGCACAACCCTTATCTGACCCACCCCTTACCTAACCCAATACTCAAGTCTTACTGCACATGTGGACATAAAATGCTCGAGTAGCAGCTGTAGTAACATGTGTGCTAACAAGGTTCCATGCAGCTGGGCTTCCTTACACAAGTCACTGGGTCCATAGCCTCCACACTCATGGCCGTGCTGCTAGCATGGAATGGAATGTTCAGAAAAAGATAGTCAGCAGAACACATCATGACGTAAGACTCCAGCTTGAGCACACCCCCAAGAACATGAACACCAACACTCCCATAGAACCGGAGGACCTGCAGAACATTAAGGACGTGGCTTGCTAATATTTACACCATGTAAGCTCATATAAGGAACTCGGACATCATTCCCAAAAATAAAATATTAAAATTGCATCTATGCCTAAACACTGCACATGCTCATTAGACTGTTGTACGTTATAAAACATGACGGAAGACTTTACTTTTGGTTTGACTCGGAGAAGAAGAGAAAGGGGGAAAAAGGGAAAAAAGAAGAAAAATGGCAGGTGTTTACAGCTGCCTCATGCACTGGATCTTCCTGGCCTTCACTGATGTTTCTGGAAGTCCTTCTGCTGAGGAAAGCTGCAGAGGCAACAAGGCTTACCAGAAAGCATTCTGAATCTCTTTCTCGAGAATGGAGGCACTCCAGGATGGATTTCCTTGTGGTAAGTTTTGTTTGTAAGCGTAACTAGGCATAATGCTGTGTAACTTTGGTTTGCTTAATCATGAAACTGAAGCTTAGTGCATTTACATTCTGAAGAGTTTGGAAAGTTGACTCAACCTCCTCCAAAGAAAGAAAAAGCTACGAATAATGTACACGTAGATCTTTCTTTAATCAGCTTTTGTTCCGTTTAGCCAACATTTCAATGGAATGCTAGACATGGCGTGCACCAAACCATTGACCACACCCATTAATGAGTGTAGCTTTTGCATACCCCGAATGGGAGTACCAGCATTATTGAGTTGGATGACAACACCATTGACTGGCTGCGTTCTACAGACCTGACATTTTCATGTCGATTCAAAATAAACAGCTTCCTTTAAAAAGTAAAATCATAAAAAACTTGTTTAAAAGGAAAGATCTGTGATAATACAAATGAAGTCAGCTGTACCAAGTTGTCATTAAATTATTTTTTTTAACTCCAAAAATTAAATCTTGGGCTAATTAGCTAAATTAAGAGACATTTTGCGACTGGGTTTAGTTCTAATGATGTAGAAACAACTTACAGAATCCTTCGTGAAGATGGCAATGAACACTCCATCTTTGGAAAGGGCAGGAGACTGAGCTTCTACCAGTCCCACACTTGGCATGCTGGAGAGGCTGCCGCACCGTGTGTGCGTGCATTCACACGTGTGTGAGTGTGTATGTGTGTGCAGACAATGAAACAGCTGGAGACCACCACTCACACCTATATAGCAACGTGCCATGTGTGTGTGTGTGTGTGTGGGTGCAGTCAAGGGCAACAGCCTATTATATAAATTATGGTCCATAGAATAGCATATATATTTTATTTTGTTTTTACAAAGCCTGGAGCCATTTGGCTCCTGGGACAGTGAGAGGTTTAAGTACTTGCTTACATACTTAATTACTTGCTTATATACTTAATTACTTGCTTACCAACTTAATTACTTGCTTACTTATTACTTGCCTACTTATTACTTGCTTATATACTTAATTACTTGATTATATATTTAATTACTCTTATATACTGAATTACTTGCTTACCAACTTAATTACTTGCTTACTTAATTACTTGCTTACTTATTACTTGCTTATATACTTAATTACTTGATTATATATTTAATTACTCTTATATACTTGCTTACCAACTTAATTACTTGCTTGATTACTTAATTACTTGCTTACACACTTAATTACTTGCTTACTTATTACTTGCTTATATACTTAATTACTTGCTTACACACTTAATTAACACTTAATTACTTGCTTACTTAATTACTTGCTTATATACTTAATTACTTGCTTATATACTTAATTACTTGCTTACACACTTAATTACTTGCTTACTTAATTACTTGCTTACTTAATTATATACTTAATTACTTGCTTACTTAATTACTTGCTTACACATACTTGCTTACACATTACTTGCTTACTTGCTTACTTAATTACTTGATTATATACTTAATTATATACTTAATTACTTGCGTATATACTTAATTACTTGCTTACATATTTAATTACTTGCTTACATACTTAATTGCTTGCTTACATACTTAATTACTTGCTTACATACTTAATTATTTGCTTGTATACTTAATTACTTGCTTATATACTTAATTACTTGCTTACTTAATTACTTGCTTACTTAATTACTTGCTTACTTAATTACTTGATTACATACTTAATTACTTAATTACTTGCTTACTTGATTACATACTTAATTACTTGAGTATATACTTGTTGTATCTCATATACTAATAATGAATGCAAGGATTGGCCAGCAAAAGTGCCCGAAAAAGTAATTTATATCACATTGCTCAAGTATTGACCTACTGCAAGCATAGCTGCAGGCCTAACACTATACACTGATGGTCATACTCCAAGCATAGCACACTATACACTGATGGTCCTACTCCAAGCATAGCTGCAGGCCTAACACTATACATTGATGGTCCTACTCCAAGCACAGCTGCAGGCCTAACACTATACACTGATGGTCCTACTCCAAGCATAGCTGCAGGCCTAACACTATACACTGATGGTCCTACTACAAGCATAGCTGCAGGCCTAACACTATACACTGATGGTCCTACTCCAAGCATAGCTGCAGGCCTAACACTATACACTGATGGTCCTACTCCAAGCACAGCTGCAGGCCTAACACTATACACTGATGGTCCTACTCCAAGCATAGCTGCAGTCCTAACACTATACACTGATGGTCCTACTCCAAGCATAGCTGCAGGCCTAACACTATACACTGATGGTCCTACTCCAAGCATAGCTGCAGGCCTAACACTATACACTGATGGTCCTACTCCAAGCATAGCTGCAGGCCTAACACTATACACTGATGGTCCTACTCCAAGCACAGCTGCAGGCCTAACACTATACACTGATGGTCCTACTCCAAGCATAGCTGCAGGCCTAACACTAGACACTGATGGTCCTACTCCAAGCATAGCTGCAGGCCTAACACTATACACTGATGGTCCTACTCCAAGCATAGCTGCAGGCCTAATACTATACACTGATGGTCCTACTCCAAGCACAGCTGCAGGCCTAACACTGTACACTGATGGTCCTACTCCAAGCATAGCTGCAGGCCTAACACTATACACTGATGGTCCTACTCCAAGCATAGCTGCAGGCCTAACACTATACACTGATGGTCCTACTCCAAGCACAGCTGCAGGCCTAACACTATACACTGATGGTCCTACTCCAAGCATAGCTGCAGGCCTAACACTATACACTGATGGTCCTACTCCAAGCATAGCTGCAGGCCTAACACTATATACTGATGGTCCTACTCCAAGCATAGCTGCAGGCCTAACACTATACACTGATGGTCCTACTCCAAGCATAGCTGCAGGCCTAACACTATACACTGATGGTCCTACTCCAAGCATAGCTGCATGCCTAACACTATACACTGATGGTCCTACTCCAAGCACAGCTGCAGGCCTAACACTATACACTGATGGTCCTACTCCAAGCTGCAGGCCTAACACTATACACTGATGGTCCTACTCCAAGCACAGCTGCAGGCCTAACACTATACACTGATGGTCCTACTCCAAGCATAGCTGCAGGCCTAACACTATACACTGATGGTCCTACTCCAAGCATAGCTGCAGCCCTAACACTATATACTGATGGTCCTACTCCAAGCACAGCTGCAGGCCTAACACTATACACTGATGGTCCTACTCCAAGCACAGCTGCAGGCCTAACACTATACACTGATGGTCCTACTCCAAGCACAGCTGCAGGCCTAACACTATACACTGATGGTCCTACTCCAAGCATAGCTGCAGGCCTAACACTATACACTGATGGTCCTACTCCAAGCACAGCTGCAGGCCTAACACTATACACTGATGGTCCTATTCCAAGCATAGCTGCAGGCCTAACACTATACACTGATGGTCCTACTCCAAGCATAGCTGCAGGCCTAACACTATACACTGATGGTCCTACTCCAAGCATAGCTGCAGGCCTAACACTATACACTGATGGTCCTACTCCAAGCATAGCTGCAGGCCTAACACTATACACTGATGGTCCTACTCCAAGCATAGCTGCAGGCCTAACACTATACACTGATGGTCCTACTCCAAGCATAGCTGCAGGCCTAACACTATACACTGATGGTCCTACTCCAAGCACAGCTGCAGGCCTAACACTATACACTGATGGTCCTACTCCAAGCACAGCTGCAGGCCTAACACTATACACTGATGGTCCTACTCCAAGCATAGCTGCAGGCCTAACACTATACACTGATGGTCCTACTCCAAGCATAGCTGCAGGCCTAACACTATACACTGATGGTCCTACTCCAAGCACAGCTGCAGGGATAACACTATACACTGATGATCCTACTCCAAGCACAGCTGCAGGCCTAACACTATACACTGATGGTCCTACTCCAAGCACAGCTGCAGGCCTAACACTATACACTGATGGTCCTACTCCAAGCATAGCTGCAGGCCTAACACTATACACTGATGGTCCTACTCCAAGCATAGCTGCAGGCCTAACACTATACACTGATGCTCCTACTCCAAGCATAGCTGCAGGCCTAACACTATACACTGATGGTCCTACTCCAAGCATAGCTGCAGGCCTAACACTATACACTGATGGTCCTGCCCAAGCATAGCTGCAGGCCTAACACTATACACTGATGGTCCTACTCCAAGCATAGCTGCAGGCCTAATACTATACACTGATGGTCCTACTCCAAGCATAGCTGCAGGCCTAACACTATGCACTGATGGATTGTAATATGCTACGAGTAGTCACAGTTTTCAAGGAGTACAAGCTCAATTGACCGCGACGATCATTTCCACATTCGCAAATGTGACATTAGCTCGAGTGTGTTGATGATGAATCGAGTTGCTAAGTCAGAATAAACTTCACCTGAGCCTGAGAAAGCTTCTCCATCGTGAGTGGCTGTGCTACGCCCACTATTTTTTAGAACACTCGCTCGATCTCAGTTCTCTTTGTTCTGCTGTTTCATAAGCGGCTTTGACTTTTCTCTCTCTCTCCTTTTCTGGAGTCTATTTAAATGAAGCAGCTAGCTGTTCTGCTTAAAAAGATTTGCAATCTGCAGCTGTGCACGTAGCTATGGTTTTAGTATGCACATGCACGCAAGAATCCGCTCGTATACACAAGACGACTATTTCCAAATAGACAACTCTAAATCTGTTGGCATGGGGAGTGCTTGTGTGTAGTTTTTTTCACAATTGGCTTCCTTCTTTGGTCCTAGCCTGGACCAATGCAGCCCTAATAATGTTGTGTAGCTATACTGTCTCACAGCACTCTAGCTATTGAAAACCACAAGGTAAGTTGCCTAGCTAAGCTGTGGGCGCTTGGAAAGATTTCTGAATCATGCCTTATACAAATGTGACAATCCAGCTGCAGATGAGGTTTGTAGCTATACTTTCTCACAGCTATCTCAAGCACTCCATTGTATATAGTGTGTCATGCTTTAGAAGCTTCTAGATCTCAAAGGTAATATTCAAGGTTAGTAATTGATATCCTTCTGTGGCGCTCCTTGCTTGTAGAAACATAGAAAGATGCAACATAGACAGGTGGAGGATAGAAGCTTTACTTGAGCCTAAGGGAGTTTCTCAATGGTGGATGACGCCAGCAATGAAGGCAGTAAAAACTGCAGTTATGATTGGTTTTGAATGCAATGTGTAGCTAGCTAGCTGCTAATAAGCCCCTCCCTCCTCTCAAGCATTAGACTATTAAAGATGCAAAGAATGGTAATTGAAGGTATCTTATTTTACACACACACACAACACACACACACACACTCTCACACTCACTCACACAATTCACACACTCACACACAATTCACACACTCACACACACAATTCACACATACTCACACACACTCACACACAATTCACACTCACTCACACACACACACACACATTTCTACTCTTGGGCCAGTGCAGGATTCTGTCGTCATCATGATAAAGCCAAACTGAGCATTCATGGCTAACTACTGGTCAGCACAGAGGCCTGCTTGCTATTTTGGGAAGGATTCTCTGTGAAATGTCATTCCATCACAATCTAAAATCTAAGTACAGCTATTACTGTAAAGACATATTTTCAGATTTCAGTACTAATAACTGCAGCTTCCAGAGTGAACCCACTGAGTATTGAACCATGTAAGCTTAAGCAGAGTTCTGTTTTCTGCATTTATATATAAGCAGTGCAATTCACTTGCCAGGAGCAGCCAGAGCTAAGTTGTTTTCTCATACCAATTCCAATTTAATAAGCCCGCAATATTTAAGACAAGTGTCACTATTTTTTATGAGTGAACATTTGGTGAATACATAGATAGATAGATAGATGGAAAATTTATATATATACGCCAACTCCCTATGAGGGCTCAACTCCCCTGTGAGGGCTCAACTCCCCTGTGAGGGCTCAACTCCCCTGTGAGGGCTCAACTCCCCTGTGAGGGCTCAACTCCCCTGTGAGGGCTCAACTCCCCTGTGAGGGCTCAACTCCCCTGTGAGGGTTCAACTCCCCTGTGAGGGTTCAACTCCCCTGTGAGGGTTCAACTCCCCTGTGAGGGTTCAACTCCCCTGTGTGAGGGCTCAACCCATCCTGTGAGGGCTCAACTCTCCTGTGAGGGCTCAACTCCCCTGTGAGGGCTCAACTCCCCTGTGAGGGTTCAACTCCCCTGTGTGAGGGCTCAACCCCTCCTGTGAGGGCTCAACTCCCCTGTGAGGGTTCAACTCCCCTGTGAGGGTTCAACTCCCCTGTGTGAGGGATCAACTCCCCTGTGAGGGTTCAACTCCCCTGTGTGAGGGCTCAACCCCTCCTGTGAGGGTTCAACTCCCCTGTGAGGGTTCAACTCCCCTGTGAGGGTTCAACTCCCCTGTGTGAGGGATCAACTCCCCTGTGAGGGTTCAACTCCCCTGTGAGGGTTCAACTCCCCTGTGAGGGTTCAACTCCCCTATGAGGGTTCAACTCCCCTGTGTGAGGGTTCAACTCCCCTGTGTGAGCGCTCAACTCCCCTGTGTGAGGGCTCAACCCCCCTGTAAGGGCTCAACCCCCCTGTGAGGTCTCAACCCCCCTGTAAGGGCTCAACCCCCCTGTGAGGTCTCAACTCCCCTGTGAGGGTTCAACTCCCCTGTGAGGGTTCAACTCCCCTGTGTGAGGGCTCAACTCCCCTGTGAGGGTTCAACTCCCCTGTGAGGGTTCAACTCCCCTGTGAGGGTTCAACTCCCCTGTGTGAGGGCTCAACTCCCCTGTGTGAGGGCTCAACTCCCCTGTGTGAGGATTCAACTCCCCTGTGAGGGCTCAACCCCCTGTGTGTGGGCTCAACTCCCCTGTGAGGGCTCAAGCCCCCTGCATGAGTGCTCAATTCCCCTGTGATGGCTCAACCCCCCTGTGTGTGGGCTCAACTCCCCTGTGAGGGCTCAACCCCCCTGTGTGTGCGCTCAACTTCCCTGTGAGGGCTCAACCCCCCTGTGTGAGGGCTCAACTCCCCTGTGAAGGCTCAACTCCCCTGTAAGGGCTCAACTCCCCTGTGTGAGGGCTCAACTCCCCTGTGAGGGCTCAACCCCCTGTGTGTGGGCTCAAGCCCCCTGCATGAGGGCACAACTCCCCTGTGAGGGCTCAACCCCCCTGTGTGAGGGCTCAACTCCCCTGTGAGGGTTCAACTCCCCTGTGAGGGTTCAACTCCCCTGTGAGGGCTCAACTCCCCTGTGTGGGGGCTCTCTACGCTCGCCAATTAATAATAAGAAACTACCACTGCTATTACTACTACTATTAATTATCATAATATACTTATATATAACTTAGAGGCAATTATTGAACGGACCCTGTAAATATTGAAGCATGAAGGTCGTGTGACTTTCATTGTAGGGCTAGTATTAATGCTTGACTAGCTGTTGCCCTTTCTTGCACACAGACACACACACACTCACACTCACACACACAGTGCTAGGATGAGCGGCAGCCTCTCCAGCATGCTGAGCGTGGGACTGGTAGAAGCTCAATCTCCTGCCCTTTCCAAAGATGGAGTGTTCATTGCCATCTTCACGAAGGACTCTGTAAGTTGTTTCTACATCATTAGAACTAAACTCAGTCACAAAATTCTCTCCTAATTTAGTCCATTAGCCCGTGACTTAATTAGTAGAGTTTCAAAATATTTTTTAATGACAACTTGGTATCATTGCATAGCAATTTATTTTACTTTTTAAAGGAAGAATTCCATCCATTCATTTGAAACTGTCAGGTCTGTAGAACGCAGCCAGTCAGTGGTGTCGTCATCCAACTCGATAATGCTGGTACTCCCATTTGGGGGGTGGAATAGCTACACTCATTGATGGGTGTGGTCAATGGTTTAGTGCGTGCCACGCCATTGAAATGTTGGCTAAAAGGAACAAAAGCTGATTAAAGAAAGATCTACGTGTACATTATTCGTAGCTTTTTTCTTTCTTTATTTGGAGGAGGTTCTTTGGAGGAGGTTGAGTCAACTTTCCAAACTCTTCAGAATGTAAATGGACTAAGCTTCAGTTTCATGTGAGAATCAACTCCATTGATTAAGCAAACCAAAGTTACACAGTGTTATGCCGTGTTACATTTTACAAACAAAAATTACCACAAGGAAATCCATCCTGGAGTCCTCCTTTCTCGAGAAAGAAGATATTCAGAATGCTTTCTGGTAAGCCTAGTTGCCTCTGCAGCTTTCCTCAGCAGAAGGACTTCCAGAAACATCAAGTGAAGGCCAGGAAGATCCAGTGCATGAGGCAGCCGTAAACATCAGCCATTTTTCTTCTTTTTCCCCTTTTTTCCCCCTTCTCTTCTTCTCGCTCACCGAGTCAAATCAGAAGGAAGTCTTCTGTCTTATTTTATAACGGCACAAAAGTTTACTGGGCATGTGCGGGTAATCCAGTGTTTAGCACGTAGATGCAATTTTTAATATTTAATTTTTGGGAATGATGTCCGAGTTCCTTATATGAGCTTACATGGTTTAAAGGTTACAAGCCACGCCCTTAATGTTCTGCAGGTCCTCCGGTTCTATGGGAGTGTTGGTGTTCGTGTTCTAGGGGGGGTGCTCAAGCTGGAGTCTTACGCCATGTCTTCTTCTGCTGGCTATCTTCCTCTGAACGTTCCATTCCATGCTAGCAGCACGGCCATGAGTGTGGAGGCTATGGACCCAGACACTTGTGTAAGGAAGCCCAGCTGCATGGAAACTTGCACATGTTACTACAGCTGCTACTCGAGCATTTTATGTCCACATGTGCATTAAGACTTGAGTATTGGGTTAGGTGAGTGTTGTGCTAGGTAAGGGTTGGGTAAGGTAAGGGTTGGGTTAGGTAAGGGTTGGGTAAGGTAAGGGTTGGGTCAAGTAAGGGTTGGGTTAGGTAAGGGATGGGTTAGGTAAGGGGTGGGTTAGGTAAGGGGTGGGTTAGGTAAGGGTTGGGTAAGGTAAGGGTTGGGTCAAGTAAGGGTTGGGTCAGGTAAGGGGTGGGTCAGGTAAGGGGTGGGTCAGGTAAGGGTGGGTCAGGTAAGGGGTGAGTTAGGTAAGGGATGGGTAAGGTAAGGGATGGGTAAGGGTTGGGTTAGGTAAGGGGTGAGTTAGGTAAGGGTTGGGTTAGGTAAGGGTTGGGTTAGGTAAGGGTTGGGTTAGGTAAGGGTTGGGTTAGGTAAGGGGTGTGTTAGGTAAGGGGTGGATTAGGTAAGGGTTGGGTTAGGTAAGGGGTGGGTTAGGTAAGGGTTGGGTTGGGTAAGGTAAGGGTTGGGTCAAGTAAGGGTTGGGTTAGGTAAGGGATGGGTTAGGTAAGGGGTGGGTTAGGTAAGGGGTGGGTTAGGTAAGGGTTGGGTAAGGTAAGGGTTGGGTCAAGTAAGGGTTGGGTCAGGTAAGGGGTGGGTCAGGTAAGGGTTGGGTCAGGTAAGGGGTGGGTCAGGTAAGGGGTGGGTCAGGTAAGGGGTGAGTTAGGTAAGGGGTGAGTTAGGTAAGGGATGGGTAAGGTAAGGGATGGGTAAGGGTTGGGTTAGGTAAGGGGTGAGTTAGGTAAGGGGTGGGTTAGGTAAGGGTTGGGTTAGGTAAGGGTAGGGTTAGGTAAGGGGTGGGCTAGGTAAGGGGTGTGTTAGGTAAGGGGTGGATTAGGTAAGGGTTGGGTTAGGTAAGGGGTGGGTTAGGTAAGGGTTGGGTTAGGTAAGGGTTGAGTTAGGTAAGGGGTGGGTTAGGTAAGGGATGGGTTAGGCAAGGGTTGGGTTAGGTAAAGGTTGTGCTAGGTAAGGGTTGGGTTAGGTTTGGGTCAGGTTAGGTAAGGGGTGGGTTAGGTAAGGGATGGGTTAGGTAAGGGATAGGTTAGGTAAGGGATGGGTTAGGTAAGGGTTGGGTTAGGTTTGGTTCGGGTTAGGTAAGGGGTGGTCTAGGTAAGGGTTGGGTTAGGTAAGGGTATGACAGATCTCGACAAGAGCTGTCATCCACCTCTTGTCTTATTGCAATGTGCACTTCACAAAGTCTTAAGTGGATTGAATTGTTTTGTAGCCGTGGCCGACCTCTCCTCATGCCACTGTCCCAGCACCAACCTAACTCAGTGTGCTTGCACATGCTGTAGAGCATGAATGTTTCATGATGCATATTTTCATGCAAGTGCAGGCAGAAGTTTTGGAATGGTATTTCACAATTCTTAATTTCACGAATATGAACTCGCTTGCTGTTGGAACATGCGAATACATGGCAAGGAGTCTCACCAACTCTTTCTACTTCTTCGCAACTCAGAAAGGTTCATGTCTGTCCATACTCGAGCACTCCCCTCCTTGAGATCTCAGGTTTGAAAAGTGACGAACTGATGCTTGGTTGCCATTTAGCATGTCGTGTGGATCTTAGCCTGCTGCTCCGTTGACATCTTGGAATGAGGGTCTCTCTTCAAGTTGAGGGATGAGTAACATTTCTGAAGGGATCCGGCCACTTCATTATCCTCTTCGGGATGTGATTATCTTTCTTTCTATATATATATGAAACACTCCTATGTTGTTATGGTAGCTAATGGCAGGGACATCCCCTCCCTTTGTATGAACCGGCCTGTGGTAGCTAATGACAGGGGCACCCCCTCCTTACTCTATATGAAATAATGCCTGTGTTGTTGTTATGGTAGCTAATCTCCCTTCCTCTATATGAAGCACTGCCTATGTTGTTATGGTAGCTAATCTCCCTTCCTCTATATGAAACACTGCCTATGTTGTTATGGGAGCTAATCTCCCTTCCTCTATATGAAGCACTGCCTATGTTGTTATGGGAGCTAATCTCCCTTCCTCTATATGAAGCACTGCCTATGTTGTTATGGTAGCTAATCTCCCTTCCTCTATACGAAAGACTGCCTATGTTGTTATGGGAAGAGCTAATCTCCCTTCCTCTATATGAAAAACTGCTAAGCATGTGTCTACCACAGAGCTGGTAGCTAAGTATGTGTCTACACACAGCTGGTAGCTAAGCATGTGTCTACCACACAGCTAGTAGCTATAAGCATGCTATCTACACAGCTGGAAGCTAAGCTGTATCTCCCTTCCTCTATATGAAGCACTGCCTATGTTGTTATGGTAGCTAATCTCCCTTCCTCTATATGAAACACTGCCTATGTTGTTATGGTAACTAATCTCCCTTCCTCTATATGAAACACTGCCTATGTTGTTGTTATGTACTAGACATCTATGCCATCTTCCTGTAGTACACTAGACACTTCCTGTAGTGTACTAGACATCTATGCCATCTTCCTGTAGTATACTAGACACTTCCTGTAGTGTACTAGACATCTATGCCATCTTCCTGTAGTATACTAGACACTTCCTGTAGTATACTAGACACTTCCTGCAGTGTACTAGACATCTATGCCATCTTTCACAGGGTGATAGAGCAATACTGTGACACTACTTACTTATGCAAGAAATTAAATATTGCGAATTTGGCTAGTCACACAATTAAAGTTCAGTAAAAAAAATTATGGTCGCGTTGACGGGAGGCGTAGGTAAAGAAGAAGGAGCGCCCGCTAGAGAGATCTCTTCTGAGGTATTTGAGAAGAAAGTTTCCAGAGGAGAGAGGTCTTTTTGTTCCTCCAGCAGTTTCTATAGTATCTCTGCCCATCGTCAAGCCTGCAAGTGCGAATTGGACTATATATTATATGCACAAGACTGCATTGGGTGTACCTGAAGTGACATGTGTTAGCCCGGCTAGGGCTAGGGCTAGGGCTAGGGCTAGGGCTGGGGCTGGGGCTGGGGCTAGGGCTAGCAGAAGCATAGAATTTGTCGGCTGCCTATGACTGGTATTGGAGATGCTTTCTGGTAATTTCATATTGCACAAGTGAACTCCGCACTGATATCTGGGCTGTTAATAATTGTTAGCACAATACTTTGAAGTACTTTTATGGCACTTGGTCCACGCTCTAATTCTTCCCCACCCCTTTTTGTGGTAATGGTCATCACTTTTGACCTGGTGTGACTTATCTCTCTCCAGTGGAAGAGTGGAAGGTTAAAGTTCATGATGTCCCATTGCAACTTGCCATTTTTTACTGTTGCAGGATGCAGACTTTGAGGAAGCATGTCAACCTTTTAAAGCATCCTGTGATTTACACTTCCACTCCAAGTCCGACCAACACACAACATGTGCGACCACAAGTGGGAGTAGCCGAGGATGTGTCACTTTGGACATTGGCAAGTCATTTATTTAATTGTTTATTATATTTGTATTTGTTGTTGTTGTCGTCGTTGTTGTTGTTGCTGCTGCTGCTGTTGTTGTTGTTGCTGCTGTTGTTGCTGCTGCTGTTGTTGTTGTTGTTGTTATAATGTAATGTTAAATGCATTTTTAAAAGCTAAAGGTTTAGTGCAAAGCTGATTAATTACAAAGCGGCCATTGGGGTTTAGCTTGTTAGAAGACGACAATCTGCTCTAGCTACATACAGAAAGTAAACTCAAATTTAGCTTTTCATTTCTCCAAGAAGACTTGGCTTCCGGCAGCAATTCCCCCGCAGGCTTGTGTGTATGCACATAGCAAACTAAATATAATAGCCCTAACAACAAGAGTAGCCAGAGACCGCAAACCTCTGCCCCTCCCAACAATTTTTGACGGAGTTATAAAGATGCATGCACCTCCCCTTCTTGAGCCAATGACATCCTCGGATGGGTCTCAGAGGTCGTTTAGACATTGCCATTATCAACGAACCTTCTTCTCTCAGGATTCCACTATGAGCATGGCGAGAAAAAGGACCAGAGTAATAATAATCAATGATGTTTAAAACACAGAATATATTGGTTGTTTAGTCCAAAAGTCCAAATGCTGTTTTCTTTTTGTTGCACTCTGCACTTGCACATGACAAGATAGACCAATCAAGGTGTGTGTTGGTGTCGGGGGGGGGGGGGGGGGGGGGAGAGTGAGGGGGCACTCCCTCCCTATGGAGGACGCCAAAAACACACAATACAAAAACAAGAGGAACAGAGTCGTATCTCAGCACGCTCCCCTTGACAACTTCTCAGCATTCAAGACGATGATGTTAGCCTAAAAACACAACAAAACAAAACCACCTGTACTATGCGTGCTAGGGAGCCTTTACTAAGAGAGTGGAAATTCATCTTTGAGGATCAAGTGTAACATGAAAATTGGTAAAGGAAGATTCAACAATACATGTAGGTCTGTATACAATGTGGTGTCTAGATGAGCTGATGCAGTAGCAGCTGCGTGGAAATTCATCTTTGAGGATCAAGTGTAACATGAAAATTGGTAAAGGATCTTCAACAATACATGTAGGTCTGTATACAATGTGGTGTCTAGATGAGCTGATGCAGTAGCAGCTGCATGTTTTTGTTGCACAGACCTTGACAAAGTTAGGCAGCAGCTTATAGTGAGCTGCCTATAGTGTATGTGTCTATTGAATACATCTAGGCACATGTGAATACTCATGGGCGTACGCAGGGGGGGGTTCGGTAGAACCACTCTTTCATTTTAATGATATTCATAGGAATGTGTTTGTGTGTTCCCCCAGCACATTTCATTAATATAATTTCAGGTACATTGATAGTGTGAAATAATGTGGAAACAAAATTACAATAACTTAATGAGCTAATCATTGCACTACACATGATGCACATGTAGTGAGCATTAATAGTAGTTGTGGAACTAGTGAGCTATATACAACTCAACCATGAAGAGGCAACGACAATCTATGGACATGAGCTTTCTAGTGGTGCTAGGTACTCTTTCTTATGTCACCACGATGTACCATTGCCTAGTGTCCTTCCTGGCACCTTTTCACATGGCTATCACCGAAAGTTTAATGTATCGTGGCTCAGTAAATATCCTTGGCTAGTCTACAGTTCTAAGGTAGATGGTGTCTTTTGTGCACCTTGTGCTTTGTTTCTTCTATCTAGCCAACGTAAAGATATGGTAATTAAGCCTTTTTCTAACTGGATCAAGATGAGTTGCAATTTGAGCAATCATGCAAAGCTTCAATACCATCGTGATTGTTTGCAGCAAGCAGATGCATTTAAATTTACAATTGAAAATCCAGCATTACGAGTAGATGTAATGACAAGCACTGCTTTTCAAGAAAATAAGTGAAAACAGGCATATACTGAGGCAAATTGTACGAGCAATTGTTTTCTTAGGCAAACAGTTGCATTTCGTGGAAAGTTAGAGGATGTAAAGAATCCTGGCAACTTTTTAGCACTGCTAAAATCTTTTGATGAGACAGACAGTATTTTATATGAGCATCTTTATTGTACCAAGGCAAAGAATGAAACACACTTATCACCAAGGACTCAAAATGAAATTATTAATATTATAGGCTATGATATGATTCTTGCCAAAACAATATCTGAGATAAAAGAAGCTCCCGTTCTAGCTGATGAGGTTTCATGTCACAATGTAGAGCATTTGCACATACATGTATGCCGGTTGATGGCCAATAGTGACATTCGAGAAGAGTTTGTTTCATTTGTAAAACTTGAGAGAGTCCGAGCAGCTGATATATATAGCAAATGCCATTATACAGACCTTGGAGGGGCTTGGCTTATCACTGAGTGATTTGCGAGGGCAAGGGTATGATGGGGCCTCAACGATGAGTGGGGAGATAGCTGATGTGCAGGCATTACTTCGAGAGAAACAGCCCAAGGCATTGTACACCCATTGTGCAAGTCATACCATTAATCTGGCTATTTTAAGTTCCTGTTCTGTTCCACCTATAAGGAACTGTGTAGATCAGATAAAAGGTTTCACATTATGGATTAAGTATTCAGCTAAAAGAGAGGGCCTCCTTAAAGCAATCATTCAGAAGAGGTCTCAGATTGGCGCAAAGCAGTCTTCAATAATCAAAGTGTTTGCATTACTCGATGGGCAGAAATTCTCTATTTCCATAGAGAACTATCTCACACATTTCAATTAGAAAAGGATGATATAGACAGAAACGCTCCCAGCCATTGATATTCTCTAAACTTTAATGATGGTTGGACTGCTGATGATAAGAAAAATGCCCTTGCATGCATGAAAACGTTGGAGTCCTTTGCATTTTTGTATTCCCTACTCACTCTCTTTAGGTCTCTTCTTTATATTAAAGAAGCTGTTGTTAAATTACAAGGAAAGTGCCAAGACCTTACCTCTGGAGTGACAATAGTACAAGACTGTATTGAAAAGAGAGAGAGCAGATCATAGCGTATCTTTCGGCATAGTTCTAGATTGGCAGTTCAGTCCAATATAACTATTTCGATGCCATGCACAACTCAGCGACAGCAGCATCATCTGAATCCACAAACTAATTCAGTTGAGGATTACTTTAAATGGGCTGTAGTCATCCCTTTCTTGACCACTTATTAATGATATTACATCGAGATTCACCAAGCATACCAACCAGGTAGCTTCATTGCATACCTCTTGCCAAGCCATATCACTACTTCGTCCTTTGTTAATATTGAACCTGCTGTTACTTTCTATTCTGAAGATCTACCAAATGTGAGTATACTTGATGAAGAGTTACATCGCTGGAAGTTAAGGTGGCTACAAATTTTACCAGATGAGCGTCCTCAAACTCTGAGTGAATCGCTTAAACTCTGCTGTCCCAAAACCCTTCCAAATGTTTATACCCTTTTGAAGCTTTTTGCTACACTCCCACTCAGTTCCTGTACTTGTGAACGATCTGCTTCCGCACTTCGATGTTTAAACAACTACTTGAGATCCACACAGAGTGAGGAAAGACTCAGTGCCTTAGCATTAATTCGGAATGGATATTAATATCGATACGGTTTGCAAACTTTACATACAGTAGAACAACATCCATGCAGAATTCAATGTGCTAGCTTATTATTTGTCTGTATATATATATATATATATATATATATATTGAAGTTTGCGTAATAAAAATCATCTCTGTATATATTTTTTGGAGTTTCCGCGATTTGTGCTGGATGGGACATATATATTTCCCTCTTACTATCCTCACCATGGCTTTCGGCTACATCCGACATATATACAAACCCCCCTTTTCAAAAGTCACCATGGCTTTCGGCTACATGATCCACATCGGACATATATACATAACCCCCCTTTTCAAAAGTCTGCGTACGCCCCTGATAATTGTACATGTACTAAACATAAACATGGTAAGGAGTAGCATCTGCTCCGATTGGTTAGTTCTGGAGTTCTCCCGAGCAACTTCTTGATGGAGGCTGCTGGACTTTGAACTCAACAAAAACAAGTAGAAACGAGTAGAAACAAGACAAAAATCCTGTTAAAGGTAATGATTTTTTAAAACTTGGAAGACCAATATTATACATATTATAAATATAATAATATAATATATATATATATATATATATATATATACAATATATTGTATATATGCTTTGTATTATATTTGGTGTTCACAATTAATTAAAAATCCAATATATATATACTTAAATATTTTGTCTATACATACGTACATACATACATACATACATATACACATACATTATACATATACATGCATACATACATACATATACACATACATTATACATATACATGCATACATACATACATATACACATACATTATACATATACATGCATACATACATATACACATACATTATACATATACATGCATACATACATACATATACACATACATTATACATACATTACACACATATATATACATACATTTACACATACATACATCTATGTTATTGTTTGTCCAATCAAAGGAAGGAGAAATTTCTATGTAATATCCAACAGGACTTTTATCACAAACGACACCATCTTTATGGAATTTGGCGACTGCTAGCTATTATAAGCCAACCCAATGCAGTGGCTAGGCCTGTAAAAAGAGTGTGCTCTAATTACAGGAGTTGTAGCCACATCCACTTCAGATATATATGACCACAAAGTGTACTATGAATCCGTTCTTATTTTGTTGTTGTTTGTTGTGATATCTTGACAATGACTGAAGGGATGTTTCTGAGGGGGAGGGGGTGGAGGAAGAGGTGGAGGAGGGGGGGGGGGGGGGGGGGAGGGGGAGTGGAGCATTAAATTTCGGTAAAAAATGAATGCAAAAGATGCAGAAGATCTTGTGGTCTTCCTGGAGCTGCTTGGCACATCCTCTGCCTCTGTGCTCTACACGGCTAACTGGTGCACTTCTCGTGGCTCTTGGAGAGGCTGAATCTGCCTTTCTTCCACGTGGATGCAGATGATTGGACCCCCTGAATGCTGGAGGTCCATTCAATTTTATTGCCCTACTAATAATAAATGATCAAGACTTGTTAATGCAATTGCGAGCAACTGCACAGCCCCATAGTGATCCCATTAGTCACCCCTAGATACAAAGCTGAGGGGCAACTGCACAGCCCCCTAGTGATTCATTAGTCACCCCCTATCTAGATCTACCACCTGCCAAGAGGGAAGGATGCCACCATTTCTGTGCTCCACACAGCTGCTGGTCTAGACTTGCGATGAGTGAGACAACACAAAAACTGCTCACTCAGCAGGTGAATTCCATCTGATTTCATGATCATGGGAAATGATTCTCCCACACAGTTGTCTTGGAGGACCTGCCATAGAGGGAGGGGAGGGGAGACGTTGCCAGGTGATGACAATAAGTGATATTCATTGAATGATGTTAAGCTTGGGTCAGTGGTGATCGTCTTTTGTTTCATATTTGTGGTTTGGCGGTCACGGACATTGTCAGATTTAATTCTCCGTCGACAATTCCCACTTTTTTGATGTGCTTTGTGTTAAATACCAACTGTCATGAAAGATAGCAGCAAAATATATTGGGTAAGGGATCATCACACCTAAAAGTGCACCTAAAGTTGCCAGTAAACATGACTTCTGGGTAGTGATGCAGGGGCAGATTCAGGGGTGGGTACGGGGAATCTGGACCTCACACATGTGATATTGACAAAAGATCATTCACAAGCTGCTAAAAAAATATGGCAACCATCAATACTCTAATCACAGAGTACGTGCTTGATATACACAGTTCATATCTGCGTGGTCTGTGCTCAAACTCTCCCTCCTCTTTGAACTTTGCTAGACCAGAAGCTGCGACATGGTGTTGACTACATGTGATAATTCCTCCCTCAGGGGAGGAAGACATCAATAATTTGAACATCCTGGCGCAATCGTCTACCTGGAAGAACAGTATCTGGGCCATCGCTCTACTCAGGCCAGAGGAGACTGGCCTAACTGATATGCTGACCAACTATGGACTAGGAGTTTCTGTGAGGACGAAGTTGCTTTTGGTGTGCTGTTGTTGTGAGGTTGTATTGTTGTTTCTGTGTTGTGCGAGTGTGGTATTGTTGTGTTGTTGTGCTATATTTTGTGTCGCTGGGTTGCTGTTGATTAATGCTCTTCATTTCAAGCTTTATAGTTTGTAGTATGTCAATGAATGTATGTTTGTGTTTGCTCCTAATATGGTGGAGGGTGTGCACCCCATGTTGCTCTGACCCTTATTTCAAAATGGTGGATGCGAAATGCACACACACACACACACACACACACACACACACACACACATCAATGATTATTTCACAGCCAAAACTCTCAATATCAGCTGCTTCACATCCTAAATTAGTTTTCGATAATTTTAACTCCAAAAATTTCCAGCGTGACTTGAATCTTTCGAGTAAACATGTAAAGAAACATTAAAAACAGCAGAATCTGATGCCTTCAAGAATATGCCTCTACCTAACCCCCCCCCCCCCCCCCCCCCCCCCCCCACACACACACACATAACTGGGAACACACTGCAATGCTCTAATCTTGTTTGTGGATTCATTAAAAAATAATTAACAAATAATCGAAGAAAAAAGGAGAGAGTGTGTTTGTGAGTGTGTGTGTGTGTAGTAGCAATGGATAAAGTATGAAGAATTATAAAACCTGGTAAAGTATGGCAATGAAGACGCTGGTGTGTGTGCACATCAGTCCAGCTGAGCTAAGTCGGTAAGCAGCTGCAAGGTTGTGCTTCAAAGATGTGATCAGTAGCATTAAAAAATATATATTATTTCCAACTTGAATTAGAAATAAAACCAACATTTCCGCAAGTTGCGCTAGCCATCATCGGGTGTGAAACACACACACATGCATGCATGCACACACACACATTATTGTTATTTTGGTGACTATGGTAACCACGCATTCAAAAAATAATAATAGTGCTAGTAATAATAATAATAATAATAATTTAATAATAATAATTGTAAAATAAATTATGTCCACAAATTGGGCCAGAACCTGATTGGCTCGACCTGTAGCTCCGCCCCTGCTGTGTGGGTGTGGACTTTTTTAAACCATTCATTAGGCACTTCTGTGGTATAATGTTATTCATTAGCTTGCCCTAGCTCCGGTAGGACACTTGTCCTGCCTGTGGGCACTGATGTGAGTGTGTGTGTGATGTGAGTGTGTGTGTGCTGTAGGCACTGATGTGAGTGTGTGTGTGCTGCAGGCACTGATGTGAGTGTGTGTGTGCTGTAGGGTAGCCAGCAGCTGAGAGGGTTTTCTGTGGCCGCCTCTCACCAGACAATGCAGGTGCCTGGCTGGTACCAGGGCTTGGCCTGGGACATCATGGCTCAACCAGGTCACACACACACACACACACACATGCACACACACACACACATGCACACACACACATGCACACACACACACACATGCACACACACACATGCACACACACACATGCACACACATGCACCACACACACAACACACATGCACACACATGCACATGCACACACATGCACACACACACAACACACACACCACACACATGCACACACACACATGCACTCACACACATGCACACACTCACAATGATTAGTTCTCCAATACCAACTGAGGGATGCTTAGACATCAGTGAAGTGGAGGTCTCATGGTATCTCCAATACCCTATGTATTTGCCTGGGATGTTGTGAAGGGTGCTTGTAGATTCAATCTTATATCTCATATTACAGTTGACATGAATTGTGTTATGTGTGTGTGTGTGTGTGTGTATTGTGCGTGTGTATTGTGTGTGTGTGTGTATTGTGTGTTGTGTGTGTGTATTGTGCGTGTGTATTGTGTGTATGTGTGTGTATTGTGTGTGTGTGGATTGTGTGTGTGTTGTGTGTGTGAGTGTATTGTGTGTGTTTGTTGTGTGTGTGTTCATGTGTGTTCATGTGTGTGCATACACATGCACACACGCAGAGAGTCTGTCCTGGTGATGTAGCAAGTGAAAGTTATGGAACTCTTTAGGCCCTCCCTATTTTCCTAGTGCTGATGGTGACCCTCGAGAGCTGCCTTCCTGTTCTCCATTTGTATTTGCTAGTACAGACATTTTCTCCCACAGCTGCCTCTGTCCTGATATGTGGGGGGAGTGGCACTGGCAAATCTACTTTGGCCCGATACCTCATCAACTACCTGCTGAACAGGTCAGAGTGCAATCCTACTTCACACCTCTAATTATATATTAATTATTGGCCCTGTCTTGTGACATAGAAAATCTCCATGGCAACTACCACTGATTTTGGTGGGGATCATTCATTGTAAAATTATTCTTCATGGGTGTAGTTAGCCACTAATGGGTTGTATTTATCTATGAAATATATAAAAAATGAATACAAAGGAAATGCTGAGTTCACACTGGAGTGTGAGTAGCAAGCTGTGCTAGCTGCTTCCCGCAAACTTCTCCTCGGGCTGTCACTGTCAGAACCTGAGGTTGCTATGGAGTCCAAATATGAACTGCCTGCTCCCAAGTCCCCTGCAGTCAGCTGACATCTTTCCCTCGCATGTTATGGCTGTAGGTGAACATGTGTTGAAATAGAAAGTCAGGAAGTGATTGCCACATGTACTAACAGTTATAGTACCTTCTCCCCTTCTGCTTAAGCTCCACTCTTCTTGTAGAAAGTTCCACTCTGCCCGTAGACAAGTTTAAGTTCCACTTTGCCCATAGATGAGCTCCACTCTGCACGTAGACGAGCTCCACTCTGCACGTAGACGAGCTCCACTCTGCACGTAGACAAGCTCCACTCTGTCCGTAGATGAGCTCCACTTTGCCCATAGACGAGCTCCACTCTGCCTGTAGATGAGCTCTACTCTGTCCGTAGATGAGCTCCACTTTGCCCATAGATGATCTCCACTCTGCCCATAGACGAGCTAGCCACAAATACAGCAGCTCCTTTCAATGTCTTTTGGCTTCAACGCCAGCTTGCCGGGAGAATGTGATTTGGAACCATTCTTTTCCTTGTCTTGTATATAACTATTCGTAGTTAACTGAAGAAGAAATGGACAATTGGCACTGGCACACCGAAATTTATAGTTGTGATGTAACCATAGCTACATTTTCAGTGCGGCTAGCACAGTGAAGGTCTGGTGTAGTAGTGCTACAGTGCCTGGTGCCAGTATTCAGACTAGAAGGAACTGCAGCGTTGTGCGATTGCTGGACTGATGCAAGTCTTCCTGCAAGCACAAACTTGCAGGCCCACAAGTCTGAAATGAAAATAATGAAATAATTTTAATTAATTACCTGCATGCAAACCATGTGTGTGATGTGACTCCATAACAACCATATGTGTATGTGTGTGCATGTGACTCCATGACAACTAGGTGTGTGCATGTGACTCCATGACAACCATGTGTGTGTTTGTGCATGTGACTCCATGACAACCCGGTGTGTGTCGGTGTGTGTGTAGGTATGCAGCTGTGGGCTACCTGGAATGTGACCCGGGACAATGTGAGTTCACTTGTCCTGAAGTGCTATCCCTTCATGTCCTGAGAGAACCGGTGTTTGGGCCACCCTACGCTCACCAGCGACCCCCTGAAAAGTGAGACCGTATATGCATTCATGTGCAGTGATGTGGCAGGAGAGAAAGGGCAGGAGAGAAAGAGATGCTGCATTCCTAGGTCCCCAGTAACCCAGACATGCAGAGGCCATTTTGTTTTACACAGAAGGTCGCAAAAACCAAAATTACTTGAGGCAATTCTGGTTGACCTAAAAGTTCAAAGGTTGATTTTAGGCGGAAAGATGTCGCTCATCTCAGACATTTTATGTGGCCATTATTTTATTTAAGACGGTGACCAATATATGTGTGGTCACACATGAGTCATGTGATACTCACATGATCATGCATATGTATGCATGTATGTGTATTTGAGTGTATGTATGTATCTATAATACATGCATGTGTATGTATGTATGTAATTATCTATCTATCTTTGTACATGTGTATCCATGTATGTGTGCGTGTCCAACATGTGATGATGTATGAAGGGCCTACTATTTTGGAGACAAGACTCCTATGGCAGATGCAGGATACTATATTCGCTTGCTGCAGTCCTTACATGCCTACTTCAGTGAGACAGTGCGAGACTCCTCCCCTCAGATGCCTCTCATCATCAACACTTGCGGATGGCTGAACGGTGAGTTGTGAGCACTTGTATTAGTCAAGTTCTAATGAAGGGGCTAGCGGGTGTCTAGTATACCATAGGGCATGTCTTGTATACCACAGGAAGTGTCTAGTATACTACAGGAAGGGCTAGTGTAGTAACAATCCAGAGCTTGCATACAAAAGGTTGAACATGTAGATGGCCTGTTGCTTTTGAGCCGGCCACCATGGAGCATGCTGGTGAGAGTGGAGCTCTCCACTGCTGCAGAGATGGAAGCTTATGGTGACCAAGTACCAATTTTGCTGCAAGTCTAGGGAGGAGCCAACATAGAGTGGTACAACTGGAGAGGTCAGAGGTCACTTTATTTTAGCAACTATATTTTCAAGGTTCGACTAGTCTAAGGAACGTGGGCGATGCTCCTTGGGTGGGGGGGGGGGGAGTAAAGGTTAAACATGTTAAGCAACGTTGAGGCTTCCAAGACCCCTGACTTTCCTTCCATTCCATATGGATATAGCTTTGTTAGCAAAATATGAGTTTTTTAATGTGATTTATAATTATGAGGGGCTGGGTGCACTATTGAGTGCATTTACGGGGGAAATAGTTGATGGCATTTAAGTTGACTCTATCTCTCCCTACTAGTACTAGTTGTATTGCTATTGGATGCATTAATAGTTGATGGCATTCAAGTTGACTCTATCTCTCCCTACTAGTTGTATTGCTATTAGGTGCATTAATAGTTGATGGCATTCAAGTTGGCTCCATCTCTCCCTACTAGTTGTATTGCTATTGGATGCATTAATAGTTGATGGCATTCAAGTTGGCTCCATCTCTCCCTACTAGTTGTATTGCTATTAGGTGCATTAATAGTTGATGGCATTCAAGTTGACTCCATCTCTCCCTACTCGTTGTATTGCTATTAGGTGCATTAATAGTTGATGGCATTCAAGTTGACTCTATCTCTCCCTACTAGTTGTATTGCTATTAGGTGTATTAATAGTTGATGGCATTCAAGTTGGCCCTATCTCTCCCTACTAGTTGTATTGCTATTAGGTGCATTAATAGTTGATGGCATTCAAGTTGGCTCCATCTCTCCCTACTAGTTGTATTGCTATTAGGTGCATTAATAGTTGATGGCATTCAAGTTGGCTCCATCTCTCCCTACTAGTTGTATTGCTATTGGGTGCATTAATAGTTGATGGCATTCAAGTTGGCTCCATCTCTCCCTACTAGTTGTATTGCTATTAGGTGGATTAATAGTTGATGGCATTCAAGTTGGCTCCATCTCTCCCTACTAGTTGTATTGCTATTAGGTGCATTAATAGTTGATGGCATTCAAGTTGACTCCATCTCTCCCTACTAGTTGTATTGCTATTAGGTGCATTAATAGTTGATGGCATTCAAGTTGGCTCCATCTCTCCCTACTAGTTGTATTGCTATTGGGTGCATTAATAGTTGATGGCATTCAAGTTGGCTCCATCTCTCCCTACTAGTTGTATTGCTATTAGGTGCATTAATAGTTGATGGCATTCAAGTTGGCTCCATCTCTCCCTACTAGTTGTATTGCTATTGGATGCATTAATAGTTGATGGCATTCAAGTTGGCTCCATCTCTCCCTACTAGTTGTATTGCTATTAGGTGCATTAATAGTTGATGGCATTCAAGTTGACTCCATCTCTCCCTACTAGTTGTATTGCTATTAGGTGCATTAATAGTTGATGGTATTCAAGTTGGCTCCATCTCTCCCTAACTAGTTGTATTGCTATTAGGTGCATTAATAGTTGATGGCATTCAAGTTGACTCCATCTCTCCCTACTAGTTGTATTGCTATTGGATGCATTAATAGTTGATGGCATTCAAGTTGGCTCCATCTCTCCCTACTAGTTGTATTGCTATTAGGTGCATTAATAGTTGATGGCATTCAAGTTGGCTCCATCTCTCCCTACTAGTTGTATTGCTATTGGGTGCATTAATAGTTGATGGCATTCAAGTTGACTCTATCTCTCCCTACTAGTTGTATTGCTATTAGGTGCATTAATAGTTGATGGCATTGAAGTTGGCTCTATCTCTCCCTACTAGTTGTATTGCTATTAGGTGCATTAATAGTTGATGGCATTCAAGTTGGCCCTATCTCTCCCTACTTGTTGTATTGCTATTGGGTGCATTAATAGTTGATGGCATTCAAGTTGGCTCTATCTCTCCCTACTAGTTGTATTGCTATTAGGTGCATTAATAGTTGATGGCATTCAAGTTGGCTCTATCCACCCTACTAGTTGTATTGCTATTAGGTGCATTAATAGTTGATGGCATTCAAGTTGGCCCTATCTCTCCCTACTAGTTGTATTGCTATTGGGTGCATTAATAGTTGATGGCATTCAAGTTGGCTCTATCTCTCCCTACTAGTTGTATTGCTATTAGGTGCATTAATAGTTGATGGCATTCAAGTTGGCTCCATCTCTCCCTACTAGTTGTATTGCTATTAGGTGCATTAATAGTTGATGGCATTCAAGTTGGCTCTATCTCTCCCTACTAGTTGTATTGCTATTAGGTGCATTAATAGTTGATGGCATTCAAGTTGGCTCCATCTCTCCCTACTAGTTGTATTGCTATTGGGTGCATTAATAGTTGATGGCATTCAAGTTGACTCTATCTCTCCCTACTAGTTGTATTGCTATTGGGTGCATTAATAGTTGATGGCATTGAAGTTGGCTCTATCTCTACCTACTAGTTGTATTGCTATTAGGTGCATTAATAGTTGGTGGCATTCAAGTTGGCTCCATCTCTCCCTACTAGTTGTATTGCTATTGGGTGCATTAATAGTTGATGGCATTCAAGTTGGCTCCATCTCTCCCTACTAGTTGTATTGCTATTAGGTGCATTAATAGTTGATGGCATTCAAGTTGGCTCCATCTCTCCCTACTAGTTGTATTGCTATTAGGTGCATTAATAGTTGATGGCATTCAAGTTGACTCCATCTCTCCCTACTAGTTGTATTGCTATTAGGTGCATTAATAGTTGATGGCATTCAAGTTGGCTCCATCTCTCCCTACTAGTTGTATTGCTATTGGGTGCATTAATAGTTGATGGCATTCAAGTTGGCTCCATCTCTCCCTACTAGTTGTATTGCTATTAGGTGCATTAATAGTTGATGGCATTCAAGTTGGCTCCATCTCTCCCTACTAGTTGTATTGCTATTAGGTGCATTAATAGTTGAGGGCATTCAAGTTGGCTCCATCTCTCCCTATTAGTTGTATTGCTATTGGGTGCATTAATAGTTGATGGCATTCAAGTTGGCTCTATCTCTCCCTAATAGTTGTATTGCTATTAGGTGCATTAATAGTTGATGGCATTCAAGTTGACTCTATCTCTCCCTACTAGTTGTATTGCTATTAGGTGCATTAATAGTTGATGGCATTCAAGTTGGCTCTATCTCTCCCTACTAGTTGTATTGCTATTAGGTGCATTAATAGTTGATGGCATTCAAGTTGGCTCTATCCACCCTACTAGTTGTATTGCTATTAGGTGCATTAATAGTTGATGGCATTCAAGTTGGCCCTATCTCTCCCTACTAGTTGTATTGCTATTGGGTGCATTAATAGTTGATGGCATTCAAGTTGGCTCTATCTCTCCCTACTAGTTGTATTGCTATTAGGTGCATTAATAGTTGATGACATTCAAGTTGGCTCCATCTCTCCCTACTAGTTGTATTGCTATTAGGTGCATTAATAGTTGATGGCATTCAAGTTGGCTCTATCTCTCCCTACTAGTTGTATTGCTATTAGGTGCATTAATAGTTGATGGCATTCAAGTTGGCTCCATCTCTCCCTACTAGTTGTATTGCTATTGGGTGCATTAATAGTTGATGGCATTCAAGTTGACTCTATCTCTCCCTACTAGTTGTATTGCTATTGGGTGCATTAATAGTTGATGGCATTGAAGTTGGCTCTATCTCTACCTACTAGTTGTATTGCTATTAGGTGCATTAATAGTTGATGGCATTCAAGTTGGCTCCATCTCTCCCTACTAGTTGTATTGCTATTGGGTGCATTAATAGTTGATGGCATTCAAGTTGGCTCCATCTCTCCCTACTAGTTGTATTGCTATTAGGTGCATTAATAGTTGATGGCATTCAAGTTGACTCCATCTCTCCCTACTAGTTGTATTGCTATTAGGTGCATTAATAGTTGATGGCATTCAAGTTGGCTCCATCTCTCCCTACTAGTTGTATTGCTATTGGGTGCATTAATAGTTGATGGCATTCAAGTTGGCTCCATCTCTCCCTACTAGTTGTATTGCTATTAGGTGCATTAATAGTTGATGGCATTCAAGTTGGCTCCATCTCTCCCTACTAGTTGTATTGCTATTAGGTGCATTAATAGTTGAGGGCATTCAAGTTGGCTCCATCTCTCCCTATTAGTTGTATTGCTATTTGGTGCATTAATAGTTGATGGCATTCAAGTTGGCTCTATCTCTCCCTAATAGTTATATTGCTATTAGGTGCATTAATAGTTGATGGCATTCAAGTTGACTCTATCTCTCCCTACTAGTTGTATTGCTATTAGGTGCATTAATAGTTGATGGCATTCAAGTTGGCTCTATCCACCCTACTAGTTGTATTGCTATTAGGTGCATTAATAGTTGATGGCATTCAAGTTGGCTCTACCCACCCTACTAGTTGTATTGCTATTAGGTGCATTAATAGTTGATGGCATTCAAGTTGGCTCTATCCTCCCTACTAGTTGTATTGCTATTAGGTGCATTAATAGTTGATGGCATTCAAGTTGGCTCTATCTCTCCCTACTAGTTGTATTGCTATTAGGTGCATTAATAGTTGATGGCATTCAAGTTGGCTCCATCTCTCCCTATTAGTTGTATTGCTATTGGGTGCATTAATAGTTGATTGCCTTCAAGTTTGCTCTATCTCTCCCTACTAGTTGTATTGCTATTGGCTGCATTAATAGTTGATGGCATTCAAGTTGACTCTATCTCTCCCTACTAGTTGTATTGCTATTGGGTGCATTAATAGTTGATGGCATTCAAGTTGGCTCCATCTCTCCCTACTAGTTGTATTGCTATTAGGTGCATTAATAGTTGAGGGCATTCAAGTTGGCTCCATCTCTCCCTATTAGTTGTATTGCTATTGGGTGCATTAATAGTTGATGGCATTCAAGTTGGCTCTATCTCTCCCTAATAGTTGTATTGCTATTAGGTGCATTAATAGTTGATGGCATTCAAGTTGGCTCTATCTCTCCCTACTAGTTGTATTGCTATTGGGTGCATTAATAGTTGATGGCATTCAAGTTGGCTCCATCTCTCCCTATTAGTTGTATTGCTATTGGGTGCATTAATAGTTGATAGCATTCAAGTTGACTCTATCTCTCCCTACTAGTTGTATTGCTATTGGGTGCATTAATAGTTGATGGCATTCAAGTTGGCTCCATCTCTCCCTACTAGTTGTATTGCTATTAGGTGCATTAATAGTTGATGGCATTCAAGTTGGCTCCATCTCTCCCTACTGGTTTTATTGCTATTGGGTGCATTAATAGTTGATGGCATTCAAGTTGGCTCTATCTCTTCCTACTAGTTGTATTGCTATTAGGTGCATTAATAGTTGATGGCATTCAAGTTGGCTCTATCCACCCTACTAGTTGTATTGCTATTAGGTGCATTAATAGTTGATAGCATTCAAGTTGGCCCTATCTCTCCCTACTAGTTGTATTGCTATTGGGTGCATTAATAGTTGATTGCCTTCAAGTTTGCTCTATCTCTCCCTACTAGTTGTATTGCTATTGGCTGCATTAATAGTTGATGGCATTCAAGTTGACTCTTATCTCTCCCTACTAGTTGTATTGCTATTGGGTGCATTAATAGTTGATGGCATTCAAGTTGGCTCCATCTCTCCCTACTAGTTGTATTGCTATTAGGTGCATTAATAGTTGAGGGCATTCAAGTTGGCTCCATCTCTCCCTACTAGTTGTATTGCTATTAGGTGCATTAATAGTTGATGGCATTCAAGTTGGCTCCATCTCTCCCTACTAGTTGTATTGCTATTAGGTGCATTAATAGTTGAGGGCATTCAAGTTGGCTCCATCTCTCCCTATTAGTTGTATTGCTATTAGGTGCATTAATAGTTGAGGGCATTCAAGTTGGCTCCATCTCTCCCTATTAGTTGTATTGCTATTTGGTGCATTAATAGTTGATGGCATTCAAGTTGGCTCTATCTCTCCCTAATAGTTGTATTGCTATTAGGTGCATTAATAGTTGATGGCATTCAAGTTGACTCTATCTCTCCCTACTAGTTGTATTGCTATTAGGTGCATTAATAGTTGATGGCATTCAAGTTGGCTCTATCCACCCTACTAGTTGTATTGCTATTAGGTGCATTAATAGTTGATGGCATTCAAGTTGGCTCTACCCACCCTACTAGTTGTATTGCTATTAGGTGCATTAATAGTTGATGGCATTCAAGTTGGCTCTATCCTCCCTACTAGTTGTATTGCTATTAGGTGCATTAATAGTTGATGGCATTCAAGTTGGCTCTATCTCTCCCTACTAGTTGTATTGCTATTAGGTGCATTAATAGTTGATGGCATTCAAGTTGGCTCCATCTCTCCTTATTAGTTGTATTGCTATTGGGTGCATTAATAGTTGATTGCCTTCAAGTTTGCTCTATCTCCCCCTACTAGTTGTATTGCTATTGGCTGCATTAATAGTTGATGGCATTCAAGTTGACTCTATCTCTCCCTACTAGTTGTATTGCTATTGGGTGCATTAATAGTTGATGGCATTCAAGTTGGCTCCATCTCTCCCTACTAGTTGTATTGCTATTAGGTGCATTAATAGTTGAGGGCATTCAAGTTGGCTCCATCTCTCCCTATTAGTTGTATTGCTATTGGGTGCATTAATAGTTGATGGCATTCAAGTTGGCTCTATCTCTCCCTAATAGTTGTATTGCTATTAGGTGCATTAATAGTTGATGGCATTCAAGTTGGCTCTATCTCTCCCTACTAGTTGTATTGCTATTGGGTGCATTAATAGTTGATGGCATTCAAGTTGGCTCCATCTCTCCCTATTAGTTGTATTGCTATTGGGTGCATTAATAGTTGATGGCATTCAAGTTGACTCTATCTCTCCCTACTAGTTGTATTGCGATTGGGTGCATTAATAGTTGATGGCATTCAAGTTGGCTCCATCTCTCCCTACTAGTTGTATTGCTATTAGGTGCATTAATAGTTGATGGCATTCAAGTTGGCTCCATCTCTCCCTACTGGTTTTATTGCTATTGGGTGCATTAATAGTTGATGGCATTCAAGTTGGCTCTATCTCTCCCTACTAGTTGTATTGCTATTAGGTGCATTAATAGTTGATGGCATTCAAGTTGGCTCTATCCACCCTACTAGTTGTATTGCTATTAGGTGCATTAATAGTTGATAGCATTCAAGTTGGCCCTATCTCTCCCTACTAGTTGTATTGCTATTGGGTGCATTAATAGTTGATGGCATTCAAGTTGGCTCTATCTCTCCCTACTAGTTGTATTGCTATTAGGTGCATTAATAGTTGATGGCATTCAAGTTGGCTCCATCTCTCCCTACTAGTTGTATTGCTATTGGGTGCATTAATAGTTGATGGCATTCAAGTTGTCTCCATCTCTCCCTACTAGTTGTATTGCTATTAGGTGCATTAATAGTTGATGGCATTCAAGTTGGCTCCATCTCTCCCTATTAGTTGTATTTCTATTGGGTGCATTAATAGTTGATTGCCTTCAAGTTTGCTCTATCTCTCCCTACTAGTTGTATTGCTATTGGCTGCATTAATAGTTGATGGCATTCAAGTTGACTCTATCTCTCCCTATTAGTTGTATTGCTATTGGGTGCATTAATAGTTGATGGCATTCAAGTTGGCTCTATCTCTCCCTAATAGTTGTATTGCTATTAGGTGCATTAATAGTTGATGGCATTCAAGTTGGCTCTATCTCTCCCTACTAGTTGTATTGCTATTGGGTGCATTAATAGTTGATGGCATTCAAGTTGGCTCCATCTCTCCCTATTAGTTGTATTGCTATTGGTTGCATTAATAGTTGATGGCATTCAAGTTGACTCTATCTCTCCCTACTAGTTGTATTGCTATTGGGTGCATTAATAGTTGATGGCATTCAAGTTGGCTCCATCTCTCCCTACTAGTTGTATTGCTATTAGGTGCATTAATAGTTGATGGCATTCAAGTTGTCTCCATCTCTCCCTACTGGTTTTATTGCTATTGGGTGCATTAATAGTTGATGGCATTCAAGTTGGCTCTATCTCTCCCTACTAGTTGTATTGCTATTAGGTGCATTAATAGTTGATGGCATTCAAGGTGGCTCTATCCACCCTACTAGTTGTATTGCTATTAGGTGCATTAATAGTTGAGGGCATTCAAGTTGGCTCCATCTCTCCCTACTAGTTGTATTGCTATTGGGTGCATTAATAGTTGATGGCATTCAAGTTGACTCTATCTCTCCCTACTAGTTGTATTGCTATTGGGTGCATTAATAGTTGATGGCATTCAAGTTGGCTCCATCTCTCCCTACTAGTTGTATTGCTATTAGGTGCATTAATAGTTGATGGCATTCAAGTTGGCTCCATCTCTCCCTACTAGTTGTATTGCTATTGGGTGCATTAATAGTTGATGGCATTCAAGTAGGCCCTATCTCTCCCTACTAGTTGTATTGCTATTAGCTGCATTAATAGTTGATGGCATTCAAGTTGGCTCCATCTCTCCCTACTAGTTGTATTGCTATTAGGTGCATTAATAGTTGATGGCATTCAAGTTGGCTCCATCTCTCCCTACTAGTTGTATTGCTATTAGGTGCATTAATAGCTGATGGCATTCAAGTTGACTCTATCTCTCCCTACTAGTTGTATTGCTATTAGGTGCATTAATAGTTGATGGCATACAAATTGGCTCCATCTCTCCCTACTAGTTGTATTGCTATTAGGTGCATTAATAGTTGATGGCATTCAAGTTGGCTCCATCTCTCCCTACTAGTTGTATTGCTATTAGGTGCATTAATAGTTGATGGCATTCAAGTTGGCTCCATCTCTCCCTACTAGTTGTATTGCTATTAGGTGCATTAATAGTTGAGGGCATTCAAGTTGGCTCCATCTCTCCCTACTAGTTGTATTGCTATTAGGTGCATTAATAGTTGAGGGCATTCAAGTTGGCTCCATCTCTCCCTACTAGTTGTATTGCTATTAGGTGCATTAATAGTTGATGGCATTCAAGTTGGCTCTATCTCTCCCTAATAGTTGTATTGCTATTAGGTGCATTAATAGTTGATGGCATTCAAGTTGACTCTATCTCTCCCTACTAGTTGTATTGCTATTAGGTGCATTAATAGTTGATGGCATTCAAGTTGGCTCTATCCACCCTACTAGTTGTATTGCTATTAGGTGCATTAATAGTTGATGGCATTCAAGTTGGCTCTACCCACCCTACTAGTTGTATTGCTATTAGGTGCATTAATAGTTGATGGCATTCAAGTTGGCTCTATCCTCCCTACTAGTTGTATTGCTATTAGGTGCATTAATAGTTGATGGCATTCAAGTTGGCTCTATCTCTCCCTACTAGTTGTATTGCTATTAGGTGCATTAATAGTTGATGGCATTCAAGTTGGCTCCATCTCTCCCTATTAGTTGTATTGCTATTGGGTGCATTAATAGTTGATTGCCTTCAAGTTTGCTCTATCTCTCCCTACTAGTTGTATTGCTATTAGGTGCATTAATAGTTGATGGCATTCAAGTTGGCTCTATCTCTCCCTACTAGTTGTATTGCTATTGGGTGCATTAATAGTTGATGGCATTCAAGTTGGCTCCATCTCTCCCTACTAGTTGTATTGCTATTAGGTGCATTAATAGTTGAGGGCATTCAAGTTGGCTCCATCTCTCCCTATTAGTTGTATTGCTATTGGGTGCATTAATAGTTGATGGCATTCAAGTTGGCTCTATCTCTCCCTAATAGTTGTATTGCTATTGGGTGCATTAATAGTTGATGGCATTCAAGTTGGCTCCATCTCTCCCTATTAGTTGTATTGCTATTAGGTGCATTAATAGTTGATGGCATTCAAGTTGGCTCTATCTCTCCCTACTAGTTGTATTGCTATTGGGTGCATTAATAGTTGATGGCATTCAAGTTGGCTCCATCTCTCCCTATTAGTTGTATTGCTATTGGGTGCATTAATAGTTGATGGCATTCAAGTTGACTCCATCTCTCCCTACTAGTTGTATTGCTATTGGGTGCATTAATAGTTGATGGCATTCAAGTTGGCTCCATCTCTCCCTACTAGTTGTATTGCTATTAGGTGCTTAATAGTTGATGGCATTCAAGTTGGCTCCATCTCTCCCTACTGGTTTTATTGCTATTGGGTGCATTAATAGTTGATGGCATTCAAGTTGGCTCTATCTCTCCCTACTAGTTGTATTGCTATTGGGTGCATTAATAGTTGATGGCATTCAAGTTGGCTCCATCTCTCCCTATTAGTTGTATTGCTATTGGTTGCATTAATAGTTGATGGCATTCAAGTTGACTCTATCTCTCCCTACTAGTTGTATTGCTATTGGGTGCATTAATAGTTGATGGCATTCAAGTTGGCTCCATCTCTCCCTACTAGTTGTATTGCTATTAGGTGCATTAATAGTTGATGGCATTCAAGTTGTCTCCATCTCTCCCTACTGGTTTTATTGCTATTGGGTGCATTAATAGTTGATGGCATTCAAGTTGGCTCTATCTCTCCCTACTAGTTGTATTGCTATTAGGTGCATTAATAGTTGATGGCATTCAAGTTGGCTCTATCCACCCTACTAGTTGTATTGCTATTAGGTGCATTAATAGTTGAGGGCATTCAAGTTGGCTCCATCTCTCCCTACTAGTTGTATTGCTATTGGGTGCATTAATAGTTGATGGCATTCAAGTTGACTCTATCTCTCCCTACTAGTTGTATTGCTATTGGGTGCATTAATAGTTGATGGCATTCAAGTTGGCTCCATCTCTCCCTACTAGTTGTATTGCTATTAGGTGCATTAATAGTTGATGGCATTCAAGTTGGCTCCATCTCTCCCTACTAGTTGTATTGCTATTGGGTGCATTAATAGTTGATGGCATTCAAGTAGGCCCTATCTCTCCCTACTAGTTGTATTGCTATTAGGTGCATTAATAGTTGATGGCATTCAAGTTGGCTCCATCTCTCCCTACTAGTTGTATTGCTATTAGGTGCATTAATAGTTGATGGCATTCAAGTTGGCTCCATCTCTCCCTACTAGTTGTATTGCTATTAGGTGCATTAATAGCTGATGGCATTCAAGTTGACTCTATCTCTCCCTACTAGTTGTATTGCTATTAGGTGCATTAATAGTTGATGGCATTCAAGTTGGCTCCATCTCTCCCTACTAGAGTTGTATTGCTATTAGGTGCATTAATAGTTGATGGCATTCAAGTTGGCTCCATCTCTCCCTACTAGTTGTATTGCTATTAGGTGCATTAATAGTTGATGGCATTCAAGTTGGCTCCATCTCTCCCTATTAGTTGTATTTCTATTGGGTGCATTAATAGTTGATTGCCTTCAAGTTTGCTCTATCTCTCCCTACTAGTTGTATTGCTATTGGCTGCATTAATAGTTGATGGCATTCAAGTTGACTCTATCTCTCCCTACTAGTTGTATTGCTATTGGGTGCATTAATAGTTGATGGCATTCAAGTTGGCTCCATCTCTCCCTACTAGTTGTATTGCTATTAGGTGCATTAATAGTTGAGGGCATTCAAGTTGGCTCCATCTCTCCCTATTAGTTGTATTGCTATTGGGTGCATTAATAGTTGATGGCATTCAAGTTGGCTCTATCTCTCCCTAATAGTTGTATTGCTATTAGGTGCATTAATAGTTGATGGCATTCAAGTTGGCTCTATCTCTCCCTACTAGTTGTATTGCTATTGGGTGCATTAATAGTTGATGGCATTCAAGTTGGCTCCATCTCTCCCTATTAGTTGTATTGCTATTGGTTGCATTAATAGTTGATGGCATTCAAGTTGACTCTATCTCTCCCTATTAGTTGTATTGCTATTGGGTGCATTAATAGTTGATGGCATTCAAGTTGGCTCCATCTCTCCCTACTAGTTGTATTGCTATTAGGTGCATTAATAGTTGATGGCATTCAAGTTGTCTCCATCTCTCCCTACTGGTTTTATTGCTATTGGGTGCATTAATAGTTGATGGCATTCAAGTTGGCTCTATCTCTCCCTACTAGTTGTATTGCTATTAGGTGCATTAATAGTTGATGGCATTCAAGTTGGCTCTATCCACCCTACTAGTTGTATTGCTATTAGGTGCATTAATAGTTGAGGGCATTCAAGTTGGCTCCATCTCTCCCTACTAGTTGTATTGCTATTGGGTGCATTAATAGTTGATGGCATTCAAGTTGACTCTATCTCTCCCTACTAGTTGTATTGCTATTGGGTGCATTAATAGTTGATGGCATTCAAGTTGGCTCCATCTCTCCCTACTAGTTGTATTGCTATTAGGTGCATTAATAGTTGATGGCATTCAAGTTGGCTCCATCTCTCCCTACTAGTTGTATTGCTATTGGGTGCATTAATAGTTGATGGCATTCAAGTAGGCCCTATCTCTCCCTACTAGTTGTATTGCTATTAGCTGCATTAATAGTTGATGGCATTCAAGTTGGCTCCATCTCTCCCTACTAGTTGTATTGCTATTAGGTGCATTAATAGTTGATGGCATTCAAGTTGGCTCCATCTCTCCCTACTAGTTGTATTGCTATTAGGTGCATTAATAGCTGATGGCATTCAAGTTGACTCTATCTCTCCCTACTAGTTGTATTGCTATTAGGTGCATTAATAGTTGATGGCATTCAAGTTGGCTCCATCTCTCCCTACTAGTTGTATTGCTATTAGGTGCATTAATAGTTGATGGCATTCAAGTTGGCTCCATCTCTCCCTACTAGTTGTATTGCTATTAGGTGCATTAATAGTTGATGGCATTCAAGTTGGCTCCATCTCTCCCTACTAGTTGTATTGCTATTAGGTGCATTAATAGTTGATGGCATTCAAGTTGGCTCCATCTCTCCCTACTAGTTGTATTGCTATTGGGTGCATTAATAGTTGATGGCATTCAAGTTGGCTCCATCTCTCCCTACTAGTTGTATTGCTATTGGGTGCATTAATAGTTGATGGCATTCAAGTTGGCTCTATCTCTCCCTACTAGTTGTATTGCTATTGGGTGCATTAATAGTTGATGGCATTCAAGTTGGCTCCATCTCTCCCTACTCGTTGTATTGCTATTAGGTGCATTAATAGTTGATGGCATTCAAGTTGACTCTATCTCTCCCTACTAGTTGTATTGCTATTAGGTGTATTAATAGTTGATGGCATTCAAGTTGGCCCTATCTCTCCCTACTAGTTGTATTGCTATTAGGTGCATTAATAGTTGATGGCATTCAAGTTGGCTCCATCTCTCCCTACTAGTTGTATTGCTATTAGGTGCATTAATAGTTGATGGCATTCAAGTTGGCTCCATCTCTCCCTACTAGTTGTATTGCTATTGGGTGCATTAATAGTTGATGGCATTCAAGTTGGCTCCATCTCTCCCTACTAGTTGTATTGCTATTAGGTGCATTAATAGTTGATGGCATTCAAGTTGGCTCCATCTCTCCCTACTAGTTGTATTGCTATTAGGTGCATTAATAGTTGATGGCATTCAAGTTGACTCCATCTCTCCCTACTAGTTGTATTGCTATTAGGTGCATTAATAGTTGATGGCATTCAAGTTGGCTCCATCTCTCCCTACTAGTTGTATTGCTATTGGGTGCATTAATAGTTGATGGCATTCAAGTTGGCTCCATCTCTCCCTACTAGTTGTATTGCTATTAGGTGCATTAATAGTTGATGGCATTCAAGTTGGCTCCATCTCTCCCTACTAGTTGTATTGCTATTGGATGCATTAATAGTTGATGGCATTCAAGTTGGCTCCATCTCTCCCTACTAGTTGTATTGCTATTAGGTGCATTAATAGTTGATGGCATTCAAGTTGGCTCCATCTCTCCCTACTAGTTGTATTGCTATTAGGTGCATTAATAGTTGATGGTATTCAAGTTGGCTCCATCTCTCCCTAACTAGTTGTATTGCTATTAGGTGCATTAATAGTTGATGGCATTCAAGTTGACTCCATCTCTCCCTACTAGTTGTATTGCTATTAGGTGCATTAATAGTTGATGGCATTCAAGTTGGCTCCATCTCTCCCTACTAGTTGTATTGCTATTAGGTGCATTAATAGTTGATGGCATTCAAGTTGGCTCCATCTCTCCCTACTAGTTGTATTGCTATTAGGTGCATTAATAGTTGATGGCATTCAAGTTGGCTCCATCTCTCCCTACTAGTTGTATTGCTATTAGGTGCATTAATAGTTGATGGCATTCAAGTTGGCCCTATCTCTCCCTACTAGTTGTATTGCTATTGGGTGCATTAATAGTTGATGGCATTCAAGTTGGCCCTATCTCTCCCTACTAGTTGTATTGCTATTAGGTGCATTAATAGTTGATGGCATTCAAGTTGGCTCTATCCACCCTACTAGTTGTATTGCTATTAGGTGCATTAATAGTTGATGGCATTCAAGTTGGCCCTATCTCTCCCTACTAGTTGTATTGCTATTGGGTGCATTAATAGTTGATGGCATTCAAGTTGGCTCTACCCACCCTACTAGTTGTATTGCTATTAGGTGCATTAATAGTTGATGGCATTCAAGTTGGCTCTATCCTCCCTACTAGTTGTATTGCTATTAGGTGCATTAATAGTTGATGGCATTCAAGTTGGCTCTATCTCTCCCTACTAGTTGTATTGCTATTAGGTGCATTAATAGTTGATGGCATTCAAGTTGGCTCCATTTCTCCCTATTAGTTGTATTGCTATTGGGTGCATTAATAGTTGATTGCCTTCAAGTTTGCTCTATCTCTCCCTACTAGTTGTATTGCTATTGGCTGCATTAATAGTTGATGGCATTCAAGTTGACTCTATCTCTCCCTACTAGTTGTATTGCTATTGGGTGCATTAATAGTTGATGGCATTCAAGTTGGCTCCATCTCTCCCTACTAGTTGTATTGCTATTAGGTGCATTAATAGTTGAGGGCATTCAAGTTGGCTCCATCTCTCCCTACTAGTTGTATTGCTATTAGGTGCATTAATAGTTGATGGCATTCAAGTTGGCTCCATCTCTCCCTACTAGTTGTATTGCTCGCGAGTGTACCCTTGTGGGTGTGTGATGCAAGTATGTTTCCTTGTCCTGGCCTGTCTACAGACATGGGAGTCCCGTTGTTCCTGGATGTAGTGCGCTCCCTCAAGCCTTCACACGTGATCAGGCTTCTGTCTAAGGAATGCTACGTCGCGGACACCATCAGAGACATGCCTCCACTCACCGAGGAGTTCTTCACCTCCACTCCTGGACTCCTCACTCCTGCAGACGGGGCTTCTGACGTGGCCGACCAATCAGCCATGCTGCTGCAGCAGCTGGACTGGGAGACGCTGCTTGCCTCCGTTCCAGCCTCTTCTGCCAGAGAAGGCGTGGCATTGGCTACGGAGGAGAGTTTGGACGACGATGTTGACAGGTCAACGTTGAGTGACGTTGAGATGAATGGACCCAGTGAGGAGGAATCATGTCCATCAGATGCAAGGTTGGATGAACAGCTGATGCTGATATTGAAATAGAAGGAATTGTATTTGAGTGAAAAGAGTTGATGTTTGTGCACCTCCAGTGGGGACCGGGATTATCCGCCGAGTGCCAACCAACCGAAATATCAATTATATGAATGCTGAAACTACGTGATACGGGTTTAAGGGGCGGGGGGGGGGGGGGGGGGGGGGGGGGAACTCGGCACGCGTGTTGTGTCTTACAGATCAATGATCTGCGACAAAGCAAGATGAAGAAGAGTAGACATGTTTTCTGCCAAGATGGAGCACTGAAGGTTCTCTGAAGAGGAAGGCAGTGAGGTTGACTAATGCATGGTTTTCTCAAAAATGATCTCAAGGCATTGTCAGTGTCCAATTCTCAAGGCTAAGGCTTTGGAAAATTGGCAATCAGCAACTTATTCATATCTGTATGTATGTAACTAGGTGTTTTGTTAATAAATACATTTTTATCATAAACTCCCAATTAATTAATTTTGGGTAATTAATTATTTGGTATTAATTCCCAATTAGTTTTCCCAATTAGTTTGCATAATTAATTCCCAATTAAACTCTTGATGAACTCTCATTATAATAACCTTCTCAACAATCTACTTCAAATTGTATGCTCAGCGGTTGGACTAGAAGCTCTAGCCTTCATCAGGTCCTGATGAATAGGTCAAATGTCAAGAGAATACAATTTGAAGTGGGTTGTTGAGGTTATTGTAATTACCAATTCCCAATTAAATAACCACCAATTAATTAATTCCCATTTTTGATAATAACTCGCAATTAGTTTAATTAACTTCCAATTAGGTTGGATAATTAGTTTGGATAATTAACTCCCAATTAGTTTGAATCATTAACTCCAAATTACTTAACTTGCAATTAGTTTGGATAATTAGGATTCCACTGTATCACCAATGAAAAATATAATCTAGCTCTTAATGAGCTAGATTAAGTTGCCATGCCTACATAATTGAACCTTGTCTCTTCTCTCCATCCCTTCCCCCTCCTCTAAATTAGAAAGTCACACCCTCAAAACAGTTGTTTGGGGCTATGATAGCGCATAACAAGCAGCTGCACCGAAAGTGAGCTGCCGAGCATTTAGTTTGCTTAGGTCCTTCATCACCAATCCAAGGGCTCACTAAGTTTCCTCTCTTACTGCTGCCTTGCTCATATATGACATCTCCACGTCCCCCTTCCCCACATGCACCGCGTTACACTTGAATAATGCCTGGAGCCTATGACGCAGCAATCAAGAAGCCTCTAATAGTTTTCAGGTATGGAGGCCCACAATTTTTCCATCTTCCCTGCATAGGCAGGGCAGTTGGTGTCCTCCCTCTAGTTTTAAGGGAATTCGTCACGTTCTATAGCCATATCGTGTTCTTAAAGATGGTGGCCTTAACCATCATCTCCACACCGTCTCTGCTGGCATCCTCACAGCTATGCCCTCAACCATCCTCTCCACACCGTCTCTGCTGGCATCCTCACAGCTATGCCCTCAGCCATCATCTCCACACCGTCTCTGCTGGCATCCTCATAGCTATGCCCTCAACCATCATCTCCACACCCGCTCTGCTGGCATCCTCATAGCTATGCCCTCAACCATCCTCTCCACACCGTCTCTGCTGGCATCCTCACAGCTAAGCCCTCAACCATCATCTCCACATCCTCTCTGCTGGCATCCTCATAGCTATGCCCTCAACCATCCTCTCCACACCGTCTCTGCTGGCATCCTCACAGCTATGCCCTCAACCATCATATCCACACCTTCTCTGCTGGCATCCTCACAGCTAAGCCCTCAACCATCATCTCCACACCGTCTCTGCTGGCATCCTCATAGCTATGCCCTCAACCATCATCTCCACACCGTCTCTGCTGGCATCCTCATAGCTATGCCCTCAACCATCATCTCCACACCCGCTCTGCTGGCATCCTCATAGCTATGCCCTCAACCATCATCTCCACACCTTCTCTGCTGGCATCCTCACAGCTAAGCCCTCAACCATCATCTCCACATCCTCTCTGCTGGCATCCTCATAGCTATGCCCTCAACCATCATCTCCACACCGTCTCTGCTGGCATCCTCATAGCTATGCCCTCAACCATCATCTCCACACCGTCTCTGCTGGCATCCTCACAGCTAAGCCCTCAACCATCATCTCCATACCCTCTCTGCTGGCATCCTCATAGCTATGCCATCAACCATCATCTCCACACCGTCTCTGCTGGCATCCTCATAGCTATGCCATCAACCATCCTCTCCACACCGTCTCTGCTGGCATCCTCATAGCTATGCCATCAACCATCATCTCCACACCTTCTCTGCTGGCATCCTCACAGCTATGCGAGGGTCAGTGGTGTGGTTTGGTTTGGTGATGGATTGTGTCTTCCTTAACAGCAAGGATTTCAACAGAAGTTTATTCTGTTAGCAGGGAGGAGAGTAGAGCAGGGAGGAGAGTAGAGGTATTTTAGTCTCGTTTACTCATAAAGAACACTTGCACTTAATCTGTGTACTAAATAATCTGTGTACTAAAACCAATGCAATTGTACTCTCAGTGCTGAACCATGAACTCCTGAGTGTTTTTATAACCATAATTTTTTTCGGGAATAATCTTTTCAAACTGTCATATCATTTGAGTGCGTGAGTACAACAAGAGAAGCTGCAGTAGCTCCATTGAGGTAGGCAAACAAGAGAAGCTGCAGGAGCTCCATTGAGGTAGGCAAACAAGAGAAGCTGCAGTAGCTCCATTGAGGTAAGCAAACAGGAGAAGCTGCAGTAGCTCCATTGAGGTAGGCAAACAGGAGAAGTTGCAGTAGCTCCATTGAGGTAGGCAAACAAGAGAAGCTGCAGTAGCTCCATTGAGGTAGGCAAACAAGAGAAGCTGCAGTAGCTCCATTGAGGTAAGCAAACAGGAGAAGCTGCAGTAGCTCCATTGAGGTAGGCAAACAAGAGAAGCTGCAGTAGCTCCATTGAGGTAGGCAAACAAGAGAAGCTGCAGTAGCTCCATTGAGGTAGGCAAACAGGAGAAGCTGCAGTAGCTCCATTGAGGTAAGCAAACAAGAGAAGCTGCAGTAGCTCCATTGAGGTAGGCAAACAGGAGAAGCTGCAGTAGCTCCATTGAGGTAGGCAAACAAGAGAAGCTGCAGTAGCTCCATTGAGGTAGGCAAACAGGAGAAGCTGCAGTAGCTCCATTGAGGTAGGCAAACAAGACAAGCTGCACGCCACTATGCATGCCGTGCTGTTGCAGCTAAACTTACACAAAGAAATCCATCCAGAAGCACATCCGATCACAAGGCAAAGTCATTGAGAGCCATCAGGTAAGCATAGATGCCTGTGCAGCTTTGCTCAGATGAAGTGCTTCTAGAGATGTAGCAGAGGCAGGAAGAGATCGTTCATGGTGACAATTGTGACCACCCACATTTCTTCTTCTCCTTTAAAAATTAAAAAAATCCAGCAGCTTATTATTTTTTTTCTTCTCGATGACCCCATCAAAGAGGAAATGGGGTTTCTAACAAGAAAAAACTGTTTACTGAGCATGTGCACGTTAAAGAAATCTGTTGTTCAATGCTTTAATGATTCATTTTTATATACACTGCCAATGATGTATGAGTTTGTGGTCATCCACTGTCAATGATGTGTGAGTTTGTGGTCATCCATTGTCAATGATGTGTGAGTTTGTTTGCGGTCATCCATTGTCAATGTGTGAGTTTGTGGTCATCCATTGTCAATGATGTGTGAGTCTGTGGTCATCCATTGTCAATGGTGTGTGAGTTTGTGGTCATCCATTGTCACTGATGTGAGTTTGTGGTCATCCATTGTCAATAATGTGTGAGTTTGTGGTCATCCATTGTCAATGTGTGAGTTTGTGGTCATCCATTGTCAACGTGTGAGTTTGTGCCCACTTACGGCGGTCCATTGGTTAAAACAAGAGAAGCGGCAACATTGAGTGAGGTTGTGATTGTCTCCTGTAGTGACGGTGCAGGGGACAACTCCTCACCCTCGGACAAGGAGACGAGAGCCAGGAAGAGGCAAAGTTTGAAGCGGAGACGTGTGTACTTGGCTAACACCAAGCTGAACATTGAGAAGAGACAGCTTCTAATGAAGAAGAGATCTTCTCTCCTGCACGCCACCTGTCAGTGGGAGCAAGTTCTCTCTTATAAGATACAGCAAATAGTGGCAGAGAACACCAGAAACAAAAGGTATAGAGCCATGAGTTATGAGGATTGTGACATAGGGCCATGAGTTATGAGGATTGTGACATAGGGCCATGAGTTATGAGGATTGTGACATAGAGCCATGAGTTATGAGGATTGTGATATAGAACCATGAGTTATGAGGATTGTGACAGAGCCATGAGTTATGAGGATTGTGACATAGAGCCATGAGTTATGAGGATTGTGACATAGAGCCATGAGTTATGAGGATTGTGACATAGAGCCATGAGTTATGAGGATTGTGACATAGAACCATGAGTTATGAGGATTGTGACAGAGCCATGAGTTATGAGGATTGTGACATAGAGCCATGAGTTATGAGGATTGTGACATAGAGCCATGAGTTATGAGGATTGTGACAGAGCCATGAGTTATGAGGATTGTGACATAGAGCCATGAGTTATGAGGATTGTGACATAGAGCCATGAGTTATGAGGATTGTGATATAGAGCCATGAGTTATGAGGATTGTGATATAGAGCCATGAGTTATGAGGATTGTGACATAGAGCCATGAGTTATGAGGATTGTGACATAGAGCCATGAGTTATGAGGATTGTGACATAGAGCCATGAGTTATGAGGATTGTGACATAGAGCCATGAGTTATGAGGGTTGTGCTCCGTGAGTAATAAGGAGACTGGCAAGCCTATCAATGATGGTATTAAGGGGGGACGACACCTGAAAAACTTTGGAGTTAAATTTTTTTTTTATTTATCAGTTCAGACTGTTGCTGTACATATCTACTAGCCAATTCTAAAGTTTTAGAGCTATTGGATGCTCCATTTCAAAGTTATGATGGTTTTTGTCCATGCATTTCTTATTGATTTGAAGAGAAACCAACAAGGAACACTAAAGGGGGGTACAGCACCATTTTTAAAATTAAAACAAATAAACTTGTGGTTACCACTTTATAGCTCTGTAGATTCTGTAAACTTCATGGTATGGACTTGATATATAGCTCAAAAGATAGGTCTCTCTTTGTGCTCTCTGTTGATACTAAAATATTTTTCATAGGTATAACTATAGTTACTGGACCTAAAGTGGAGGGAACCTCAAAAACCTGAATGCCTGAACTGGCAGCATAAATATCTCCTGATTGCCAAGTGCTAGAGAGTTGAAATTAGCACCAGTGGCTAGAGGAGGCCCTACTCTATTCAATGAGTGTTTTCATAAGGCGCTAAAATGTAAGTAGGTGGTCAAGCGCGCGGGTGGAAAATGAGTTTTATGGATTATTAACGAAATTCATTTTCCACCCACGCGCTTGACCACGCTTGACCACGTACTTAGATTTTAACGCCTAATAAAAACACTCATTGAATAGAGTAGGGGCCACTGGTGCTAATTTCAATTCTGTAGCACTTGGCAATCAGGAGATATTTATACTGCCAGTTCAGGCATTCAGGTTTTTGAGGTTCCCTCCACTTGTAGCTTGGCTATAGTTATACCTATGAAAAATATTTTAGTATCAACAGAGAGCACAAAGAGAGACCTATCTTTTGAGCTATATATCAAGTCCATACCATGAAGTTTACTGAATCTATGGAGTTATAAAGTGGTAACCGCAAGAAGAAAAAGGGGGGGAAATACATGTGGGTCACTCTCCCCCAAAAATGCAACTGTCCCTCCTTCAACACATTATTGCCAGGAATTTTGAAAATCTATTTTGTTCTGATTTTGCGGCGAACATACCTTTGCCACACTTGACTCAATTTCAATATTTGAGGATTCATTTGAGAGCTCTTTTAGTGATCTGTGATATAACGGTTTGATATTTTTTTAAACTTGAAGCATTGCCGAGTTATGGTGATTAGAAGAGGTGACTGTCACAGATTTTGCGTTTATTTTGTGTGGTTGGAAATGAAATGCCTTAGAACTAATGAACAAGAGATGTGTTGAAAAATATGCCTCCGTTATATCACAACTAAATGTCTTGGTAAGCTACAAACCAAATTTGGGCATCTGTAGACCAGGCTCTTGGGAAATATCCTCGCCGCAGTTTGGGGGGTGCAATTTTTGGAGTGACCCTTGCCTTTTTGGTCTAAGAAAATGTGCCTATAGAGACATTTCACATATCATCTTAAAGCACACAGAATGAGCAACAAGTTGGTATCAAAGTTGGTATCAAAAGTATCTTCACAGAAGAAAGGGAGGGAAAGTTATGATGGCTACAAAAATGCGTTCAAATTTTGGTGGTTTCAGGTGTCGTCCCCCCTTAAGTGAAGGTATTATTATTATTTTATTTATAAAATACTGAAACCAACTGCATTGGGGAAGAAGTGAGTATGTGGAAGAAGAGATTGTGGGGAAGAAGAGAGAATTCGGATGAATAGTTAAGTAAAAAGGTGCATGGGGAAGAAGTTGTGAGTCCTTGAACATTTCCCAATCATTTTCCCCTTTAGCCCCCCTCCTTTGATGAGAATTTGTGGTAGCCTTAACTGGTTGCACTTCTATGCATTCCTGATGTTCAAGTATTACTGGTCTTTTGTGTCAGCTCAGCGCAAGTGAGAAGACTAGGCTTGTTGGCCTATTTCAGTCCTCTTCTCTCCGAGGCTCAGCGTCTGTCCAAGGAGCATGGACTACCAGATCCTCATCACAACCTCTTCCTCTACGCCCCACCACTTGCTGTGCCTTGGCAAGATGTTGCTCTGCACATTCTTCATAAACCAGTGAGCATAACTGAGCATCTAGGACACAACCTAGTGCAATGGGTGAATGATAAGCATACACTGTATGATAGATGCTGCCAAATAGCTAGGCAGGATGGGTGTGGCAAATAATGGGTGTGGCAAATATACTTATGGCAGAATAGAAAGGAGCTATGGATAGTTGCACAATGTTAGGCACACCTCATACACCACACACACCACCACACACACCACACACACCACCACACATGCCACCACACACACCACCACACATGCCACCACCACACCACCTTACCACCACACACACCACCTTACCACCACACACACCACCTTACCACCACACACACCACCTTACCACCACACACACCACCTTACCACCACACACACCACCTTACCACCACACACACCACCTTACCACCACACACACCACCTTACCACCACACACACCACCTTACCACCACACACACCACCTTACCACCACACACACCACCTTACCACCACACACACCACCTTACCACCACACACACCACCTTACCACCACACACACCACCTTACCACCACACACACCACCTTACCACCACACATGCCACCACACACACCACCTTACCACCACACACACCACCTTACCACCACACACACCACCTTACCACCACACACACCACCTTACCACCACACACCACCTTACCACCACATATTTGATCAATGGTGATCGTCATGCCCACTTAACTGTTTGGTGTGGAAGTTATGACCTTTGACCTTAGTCTAGTTCTCTTGTCGGCATCTCCAGCCCGACCGTATAATATTTTTTGATCTCTATCTTTTGCGGTGATGGTGGAGGAGGATTTGTTGCTAGTTTGCTACCTGCTTGTAGACTTGTAGTTCAGCTGAGTACCTGATGGTGAATCTAGCTGGCTAGCTGCAGGCGTGGGCATGGTGGAGGTGATCATCACACATAGCGCTTACTACATGTATGCCCATGAGTCCTGCATGGGCATCTCCATGGCAACATTAAACCAGGTACTATCTGTGGATCATGAGCAAACAATTAACCAGATGTCCTAATAGCCTGGCAATAATTATCTCCTACTTATGAATTATCTCCTACTTATGTAGATGACTTCAGAAGAGCAGAGCATTAAAACAAGATTGACCTTCAAGGAAAATTCAAGACAAGCGTGGTAGCAATATAAATACTTATAGGGTCACTCTAAAGGTCACTCTAAAGGTCATTATATTTCATTCCATTTTGATTGGCGAGCGAAGTGAGCTCTCACTGGGGAATTTTGCCACACATGCATGGTGCACCTGGCTATGAGGCTGTGTATTTGCAGAACTTAATATTGCCCACATGCATGGACCTGGCTATGAGGCTGTGTATTTGCAGAACTTAATACTGCCACATATGCATGGTGCACCTGGCTATGAGGCTGTGTATTTGCAGAACTTAATACTGCCACACATGCATGGTGCACCTGGCTATGAGGCTGTGTATTTGCGGGACTTAATATTGCTGCAGGACTTAATATTGCCACACATGCATGGTGCACCTGGCTATGAGGCTGTGTATTTGTAGGACTTGATATTGCCACACATGCATGGTGCACCTGGCTATGAGGCTGTGTAATTGTAGGACTTAATATTGCCACACATGCATGGTGCACCTGGCTATGAGGCTGTGTATTTGCAGAACTTAATACTGCCACACATGCATGGTGCACCTGGCTATGAGGCTGTGTATTTGCAGAACTCAATATTGCCACACATGCATGGTGTACCTGGCTATGAGGCTGTGTATTTGCAGAACTTAATATTGCCACACATGCATGGTGTACCTGGCTATGAGGCTGTGTATTTGCAGAACTTAATATTGCCCACATGCATGGACCTGGCTATGAGGCTGTGTATTTGCAGAACTTAATATTGCCCACATGCATGGTGCACCTGGCTATGAGGCTGTGTATTTGCAGAACTTAATACTGCCACACATGCATGGTGTACCTGGCTATGAGGCTGTTTATTTGCAGAACTTAATATTGCCACACATGCATGGTGCACCTGGCTATGAGGCTGTGTATTTGCAGAACTTAATATTGCCCACATGCATGGTGCACCTGGCTATGAGGCTGTGTATTTGCAGAACTTAATACTGCCACACAAGCATGGTGCACCTGGCTATGAGGCTGTGTATTTGCAGAACTCAATATTGCCCACATGCATGGTGCACCTGGCTATGAGGCTGTGTATTTGCGGAACTTAATACTGCCACACATGCATGGTGCACCTGGCTATGAGGCTGTGTATTTGCAGAACTTAATACTGCCACACATGCATGGTGCACCTGGCTATGAGGCTGTGTATTTGCAGAACTTAATACTGCCACACATGCATGGTGCACCTGGCTATGAGGCTGTGTATTTGCAGAACTTAATACTGCCACACATGCATGGTGCACCTGGCTATGAGGCTGTGTATTTGTAGGATTAATACTGCCACACATGCATGGTGCACCTGGCTATGAGGCTGTGTATTTGCAGAACTTAACATTGCCACACATGCATGGTGTACCTGGCTATGAGGCTGTGTATTTGCAGAACTTAATATTGCCACACATGCATGGTGCACCTGGCTATGAGGCTGTGTATTTGTAGGATTAATACTGCCACACATGCATGGTGCACCTGGCTATGAGGCTGTGTATTTGCAGAACTTAACATTGCCACACATGCATGGTGTACCTGGCTATGAGGCTGTGTATTTGCAGAACTTAATATTGCCACACATGCATGGTGCACCTGGCTATGAGGCTGTGTATTTGCAGAACTTAATATTGCCACACATGCATGGTGTACCTGGCTATGAGGCTGTGTATTTGCAGAACTTAATATTGCCACACATGCATGGTGCACCTGGCTATGAGGCTGTGTATTTGCAGAACTTAATATTGCCACACATGCATGGTGCACCTGGCTATGAGGCTGTGTATTTGCAGAACTTAATATTGCCACACATGCATGGTGCACCTGGCTATGAGGCTGTGTATTTGCAGAACTTAATATTGCCACACATGCATGGTGCACCTGGCTATGAGGCTGTGTATTTGCAGAACTTAATACTGCCACACATGCATGGTGTACCTGGCTATGAGGCTGTGTATTTGCAGAACTTAATATTGCCACACATGCATGGTGCACCTGGCTATGAGGCTGTGTATTTGCAGAACTTAATATTGCCACACATGTATGGTGCACCTGGCTATGAGGCTGTGTATTTGCAGGACTTAATATTGCCACACATGCATGGTGCACCTGGCTATGAGGCTGTGTATTTGCAGGACTTAATATTGCCACACATGCATGGTGCACCTGGCTATGAGGCTGTGTATTTGCTTTACATTTGCACGTACTGTAGATGAGTTATTGCCTTAAATATAATGGGCATATGTCCAAGTTGTCTTGACGGGGGAAGAAAATAATCGAGGAAAGTGGGGAAAAAAAGAGTTTATGGTAGAGCGGCTGGGCTGCATTGTTAGGAGCAGGAGTTCCACTGGCAGAGTCAACCTCTCAACAAGCTATGGAGGTGCACACAACATTTATCATTGAAGCACAAGGCTTAGCAGAGAGTTGCAGCTCAACATACAAAGATGTGCATTGTTTTCCTAGTATAATGTGTGTATGTATATACTTAGAAGGTAGTTTGCTGGTGAAGGCTAAAAATAGTGCTCAATGCTGTGTTAAAGCAGAGCTATTGAATAGCAATAATAGAAAAGTATTGGGATGGCTAGTCCTACTATAGTTTCATGCTAATGCAATCATCAGGGACTAGCTACGCTCCCACTGGTTGAGCACTATCGCCAAGAAGGCACCAATATTATGGAACGGTTGAGTACTCAATGAAGAACATCCCTATTCCATCTACCAAATACTACAAGAGGATGCTCATTGACAAAACTGAGAGTGTTCTAAAGTGCATGAGATGGAAGGCATTCCACCTCCTAAATGGCAGCAAAGACAAGCAAGTGAAGCAAATGTATGGTTTCAAAACAAATAAGTAGCCCCCTCAACTGAAGGACCTAAAACTCTTCGAAGCAGAGGTCCTTAAAATGGTGGAGACGGTGGAATTCAGAAATGTCAAATGCCAATTCCAAAATAAACTTAAACAAGACATCAAAAAGATTAACAAGTCAGAGGAACTGATCATACATGCAGATAAATCATCCAACTTCTACAAGCTAAAATGCGACCAATACAGGAAACTCCTGCACGAAAACATCACAAAAACCTACAAGAAGGCCGGTGGAGGTGATTTTGCCGAGATAAACCATGAGGCCAAGAGAATCACTGCTAGCCTAGACATCGATGACAGAGTAGAATGCATGCCTATGAGTGAAGCCTTCATCACCCTGAAGGATCACAAAGAAAACTTCCCTAGCTGTCGACTAATCAACCCCACCAAATCAGAGATAGGTCTTGTCAGCAAAACCCGCGTCAACAATGATATCCTGCTGAAAACGAACCTGCAGCAATGGAAGAACACTTCCTCTGTCATCAAGTGGTTCTCCAACATCCCCCACAAATTCAGGCAGACCTTCATCACCTTTGACATAATATAATTCTATCCCTCGATCAAGAAACAGCTACTTTCAGACGCAATGGTATTTGCTAAACAATGCACCACCATCACTGATGAGGAAGCTGAAGTCATCTGGCACGCACGAAAATCGGTACTGATGATTGCATTAGCATGAAACTATAGTAGGACTAGCCATCCCAATACTTTTCTATTATTATGTATATATATATGTATATATATGTATGTATATGTATGTATTAATATAATACTGTGTATTTTATTGTTGCAGGTGCCTACTGGTCAAATGTTGTATGCCTTCAATGGGAAGCTGGTCTGTCTGGGCCATGTGGATCCTGAAGAGGTGTGTGCTCATGTGTAGCTGGTTGTCAGGTATGAAGAAGCTATGCCGCGGGTGTCTGGTAGACACACTACAGAACGTGCTGTATTGAGGTTATTAAGTAAGTCTCACAAGCTTTGAGAAGGGCGCGTGCTGGTGAGAGTAGAGTGCAGCTCTCTGTTGGTGCAGAGATGGAAGCTTATGGTGGTCAAGCAGCAACTGCAAGTCTCCAATCTTGCTGCAAGACTAGGGAGGAGCCAATTAAATATTTGTTGTGAACATTCTAATAGGTAAAGGGTCCTCTAAATGCTTTGCACTGGACTGTTCTTGCTGGTCATCTTGCTGTGTTTTGTAATGAAAGAACTTAATCTTGCACCCACATGCTTCACACTTTATGCGTTCCTTAGATTGTCAAGTCCACTCCTCGGTCATCAGAGATGTTCAGCCTGCTCAAATCAAGCACTCCCTTCATCGACTTCATTGGCCTTGGTAAGGTATTCATAGCTCTATAACTATTCTGCATTTCTTTATTTATTTTTTGTGTATTACTTGCATATTATAATATTAGTTTATTATTTATTTATTTATATTTTAAAATATTATTATATATTTATTTATTTACCCGCTCCCTTTATTTATTATTATGTTTGTTTATTTATTAATTATTATTTTAATGTATATTTATTTATGTCTATGAGCGAGCTAAGAGAGCCCTCAGTATGGGGGCAGGGGGTGAGTTGGAGGGAAAACTTGGTATTACTGCGCATGGCGTATGTGTCTATGCATGATGTATTCACTGCACATGCACCTGTACAGAATATGAAGGGGTCACCACCGGCTTAAATTATTCAGTTCAGGCTTAGTAAACTGGGTATGATCATCACATGGCAGAGGAAACAACAGCAGACTCGAAGCTAGAGAGAAGAAAACTGGCTAGCAGGCAAGTGAGGACGGGCTGTATGATGAATGGCTGGTGGGAAGGGATGCTGGAGCTTCACTCGGACATGTACCTGATGAGCGTGTTCCAGCTGTGGAGGTGTGGCACAGCCTTAAATAGATGCTAAACTGGAAATGATCATCGCGGTGAATCTGAGTTGGCTCTCACCTCAATCTTGGACAAGTTTGGAATCAGTAAGGAATAGATTTAATTCCTGGCTATTCCCCTCATCACAATCCAAGCATTGCAACAGGAGGACACAGACCAGTGCATATACTGCATCAGGCTTCTGCTATGCTTTATATATAGATATATAGGGCAATGCCATGAGAGTGTTGGAAGTTTTGTCCAATAGGGCATCATGCTAAAATAATTGTTTTCCTATTCCCTCTCTCATGTATGTGCTAATTAGTATTTATTTATCGTTTATTTGAAAATCTAATACTAAATATCACAGCAAACTCCTTGCCTCTATAATCATGTTCTCTGTTGGAACTACATCTTGCTTCAGTGGACTGTTGTAATGGCCTCCTTTTCTAACACTTCACATTTAGACATCTTCTGTTACAGCACCTTTTGATGAGACTATATATAGCTACACGTATATAGTGACCTCACCACATACTATAGTTACCTCACCACATACTATAGCTACATGTATATAGTTACACATAATATAGTAGCTACTTAGAAACTTTAAATAGACCTCTTCTGTTTCAGTGGACATGTTCCAGACATTGAAACCCTGCCCTCTGCTACTCCCCTTACCCTCCCAAACCAACAAACTAAACATATAATGATATTTCAATGATCAGCTTAAAATTCGTTTTTCGACATTTCGTCTAGATGCTCTAGCATTCATCAAGCTAGAACACCTAGCGTGAACATTAGAACATCTAGATAGAACAGAACATTAGAACATCTAGATAGAACATCAAAGAGAACATCTAGCTAGAACATCAAGCCAGAACATTAGAACATCTAGCTAGAACATTAAGCCAGAACATTAGAACATCAAGCCAGAACATTAGAACATCTAGATAGAACATCAAGCCAGAACATTAGAACATCTAGCTAGAACATTAAGCCAGAACATTAAAACATCTAGATAGAACATCAAGCAAGAACATTAGAACATCTCGAGAACATCAATCCAGAATATTAGAACATCTACTTAGAACATCAAGCCAGAACATTAGAACATCTAGCTAGAACATCAAGCCAGAACATTAGAACATCTAGATAGAACATCAAGCCAGAACATTAGAACATATAGCTAGAACATTAAGCCAGAACATTAGAACATCTAGATAGAACATCAAGCAAGAACATTAGAACATCTAGAGAACATCAAGCCAGAATATTAGAACATCTACTTAGAACATCAAGCCAGAACATTAGAAAATCTAGCTAGAACATCAAGCCAGAACATTAGAACATCAAGCCAGAACATTAGAACATCTAGCTAGAATATCAAGCCAGAACATTAGAACATCTAGCTAGAACATCAAGCCAGAACATTAGAACATCTAGCTAGAACATCAAGCCAGAACATTAGAACATCTAGCTAGAATATCAAGCCAGAACATTAGATAGAATATCAAGCCAGAACATTAGAACATCTAGCTAGAACATCAAGCCAGAACATTAGAACATCTAGCTAGAATATCAAGCCAGAACATTAGAACATCTAGCTAGAATATCAAGCCAAAACATTAGAACATCTAGCTAGAATATCAAGCCAGAACATTAGAACATCTAGCTAGAACATAAAGCCAGAACATTAGAACATCTAGCTAGAACATCAAGCCAGAACATTAGAACATCTAGCTAGAACATTAACCAGAACATTAGAACATCTAGCTAGAACATTAAGCCAGAACATTAGAACATCTAGCTAGAACATCAAGCCAGAACATTAGAACATCAAGCCAGAACATTAGAACATCTAGCTAGAACATTAGAACATCAAGCCAGAACATTAGAACATCAAGCCAGAACATTAGAACATCTAGATAGAACAGAACATTAGAACATCTAGCTAGAACATCAAGCCAGAACATTAGAACATCTAGCTAGAACATCAAGCCAGAACATTAGAACATCAAGCTAGAATATCATATCAAGCCAGAACATAGCTAGAACATCAAGCCAGAACATTAGAACATCTAGATAGAACATTAGAACATCTAGCTAGAACATCAAGCCAGAACATTAGAACATCAAGCCAGAACATTAGAACATCTAGCTAGAACATTAGAACATCAAGCCAGAACATTAGAACATCTTGCCGAAGTGTCGTAAAACAGATTTTTAAGTTGAACATTAAGAAATGATTATCTTCTACTATGTCAGGTGCAAAAGATCAAAAACAGTAACATACTACACCACACAGGACACACACACGCTACATCACACTCACAAACATAGAAAGATATACTACAATAATTACAGAAACCCACATACCACACAAGACACATAGCAACTGCCACAAGAAACACACAGCAAGCAATACACCACACAAGAACGTGTACATGGTCACACTTCACAAGCTAATGGAATGCAAGAAGAAAACCAAGAGCTTATCCAGAGACCACATTTGTTCTTGCAGTCAAGATAGTTTTGCATAGTATCCAAAATTGATAATTATAATGCCAGAAAGGAATATGTACCACTGAGACTGAGTCTATTAAAAGTCTACAGCTTCTCTGGTTCTAAAGTTGTGCTCATTAATATTGTCAGCATTTAGTTTAGTCATGTTGACATAGGACTGGTTTGCTGACCATCATCCCGTCAATATTAGTGTAATTGTTGCCGACACATTGCCATGGTTACAGGTCTCCTTAGAGGGATAGATGTTGTGAAGAAATTGCTGTATGTAAGCACTCCACTCAGCCCCGAGGAGATCTCTGCCAGCAAAGTCAACGTGTTTTTACTGGGAAATCCCGACGGCTTGAGTGGCATTTTCAAGGTAAACCAACAAGCTCTTTGCATAGACAATATTCTTCATCATGCTACTAGCCTTAGATGTGTACATTATGCAGTACCGTGCTTATCCATGGCATTATATGGTTTCATAGGAGCGCTTGTTAGAGGAAGGTGTCCAGCCTTACCGGACCAAGACTTTCACACCCATTGAGTTTGGAAGATATGTGTGGAACTCCAGCACCAGTCATAGACAGTGAACTTTCTACTGAACAAGGACCCTTCAACTTCAGATACATGAGGGGCTAGTACCGGCCAATGATTACAACAAGTATTATGTTTTTGTATCTGCATACATGAAGATCATGAAGATTATTTGGGCCAGATCAGTGAAATATTCTTATGTTAAGTGTGGAACCATCCTTTACCTACTAGCTCTATATTGAAGCTCTACTCTATAATTAATGAAGGCTGGCATGGGTTACAAAGTTTTCCTGATTACCCATTGTCAATCAATGTCAATCAATTTCTGAGTAACCCTAGTTCCAAGCTGCAAGGTTTCACTGTATTTTTGCGTTGTCAATTTTTCATTGTCAAAAACAGCGTGCCCTGTCCTTTAACCCTCTCACTGTCAGCATTGTGGAGAATTATTTAAAATTTAACACAGCCACATAAAAAAATTAATATCAAATCAGATATTTAGCTGAACCATTTACCATTTGGTCATGTGATAGCATGATTGTTTTAGAAGTTGTGGTCAAAAGGTGTGACCACAAACTGACCACATAATATGAGCAAACAATGGTCATGATTAGGAGTGCCATAACTTCTCCATAGTTCATGTTATGGACTCGATATATAGCTCATAAGATAGCTCTATCCATATCCTGCTTCTAAGAACCTAGGAATATACATTACTATACAAAAGTTATGCCAACCCATAATAAGGTCTTCATAAATCGACCACAAAAATGTCCTTATTTATCAACAAGAACTTTGTCAATACAACATTCAGTAAATATTTGATATAATTGTTTGACATAATGTAATCGAAAAACCTAGGAATATACATTACTATACAAAAGTTATGCCAACCCATAATAAGGTCTTCATAAATCGACCACAAAAATGTCCTTATTTATCAACAAGAACTTTGTCAATACAACATTCAGTAAATATTTGATATAATTGTTTGACATAATGTAATCGGAAAAAATTTAGGTGGAGTTGAGGTGAAATAAGTGTCTGTGGCAAAAGTCAACCAAGTTGTGGAAAGCATGGAAACAATTCCGATCCTCCATAATGCAAAGGTGAACATTGCAGTATTTGCATTGCACACGACTATCTCCGAGATAGGAATGGATGCCTTCACATTCTTCGTCACTTGATTCATCACCAGAAATGTCCCAAGCTGCCCTAGTCACTTGGGAAATAATTTTAGCTATTGACAGTCTCTTCTCTATCGTTGATATCGTCCGACTGAAAATCGTTCGTGTTTTAAATATAATTTCATTAACTTTCCTCCGTCCAACCGCCGTAATTTTTTTGGGTGTAAATAGAGTATGAATTCAGCTATCTTTTGATATAAAAATTATTGCCTATTGACAAATGCTTATATTTTATTTTTCAAAGCCGTGGCGCCATTGACAGTGAAAGGGTTAAAGGACACTGGACCTCACTTGGAACACTTCATGGCCCTCGGCATCATCGTGCCATGTCATCATTAACTTAGCATGACCTACAATGGTGTTGCCCCGAAGATGACCTATGCTGTTGATGTTGCTTCATATATATAACCATCGTCAAGGAGTAACAATGGTGTTGCCCTGAAGATAGCCTATGAGGTTGATGTTGCTTCATATCTATATATAACCATCCAAGGAGTGACAATGGTGTTGCCCTGAAGATGACCTATGTTGTTGATGTTGCTTCATATATATAACCATCGTCAAGGAGTAACAATGGTGTTGCCCTAAAGATAGCCTATGAGGTTGATGTTGCTTCATATATATATATAACCATCGTCAAGGAGTGACAATGGTGTTGCCCTAAAGATAGCCTATGCTGTTGATGTTGCTTCATATATAATACCATCGTCAAGGAGTGTTGCCACTTAAAGGAGATTTTGTTCACACACGAGCTGCAAATATTTCTATTTCTGTGAGAGGAGCCGAGTGTTCTTGCATTTCAAAACCTTTTTGTTTCCCTCAACATTCAAGCTAGTTACAGAAACCCTTTTGGGTTCTATAGTCTACTGTTGCATGCGATTAACACGACTCTATATAAAGTGTTGCCTGCAGATCATGATATCAATTGAGGCATGAAAACAAGTAATAAATAAAAAAATTAACACCTTGCATACTTGTTTGTCTTGCTTCATAATAATGATATAATTATGGTGCAATCAACGAGCTGATATTGTGAAGATGATGAGTGTAAATCAGATTAGTGAACTGTTTATCAGTTATGACCAGGTTGGATCGTCATCACCCGAACTCTCAGAGCTAACGATCTAACGGCACCAAGCTAAGGAAAAACACCTGACAATGGGACAAACACGATCAACATTCATCTTCGTAAGCATTAGCTTATGAAAGAACCTGGATCATCAATTAGACAACACATAATCAAGACTGACACCGCCCACTCATTACAACAAACGCTCACTGCAGTTACATACACATGTTTCCACACTCCCAATAATATCAATACCACACTGAAACTCCACAGTGAAGGGGAGACAATGGCGTTTTTTTTGTTTTTGTTTTTTATAACTTATGGTTACCAAACCACAAAAATGCCAAACCACTAAAATGCCACTAAAATGTAAGTACGTGGTCAAGTGCGCGGGTGGAAAATGAATTTCGTTAAAACTCATTTTCCACCCACGCACTTGACCACACTTACATTTTAACGCCTAATGAATACACTCGTTGTGTCTTCCTCTAGCCACTGGTGTCAAATCTTTAGCACTTTGCAATCTGGATATATTTATGTGGAGGTTTCAGGCAGGTTTTGAGGTCCCTCCACTTTAGGTCTAGTAACTTGCCTATAGTTATACCTATGTTAGTATCAAGAGAGAGCACACAGAGAGACCTATCTTTTGAGCTATATATCAAGTCCATACCATGAAGTTTACAGAATCTACGGAGCTCTAAAGTGGTAACCATAAGTAAAAACAACAACAACAACAAAAAAAAAACACGCCATTGTCCCCCCATTAAGCTAACTCAAGCTGTTTGCTAGTGAGGCTGCATCCAACCCTACTCTACCAGAAATACGCTGCATAATAAAGTTATCACTGGGCAGCGTTGTTGCAGACGGCTTTGACAAAAAACAACCCCACCCACCCCCATGAATAAAGGGGGGGGGGGGGAAGTGACCACCCGAGAAGACAAAGGCAACTGAAGTTGAGTGACAGCTGTAAACTTTAGTCTAGACTACACGAGTGGGCTAGAGAAACAACAGAGAGTACTCCAAGTGCATTGTTTGCAGTCATTATCACTGGAGCCCTCAAGTGAGGAAGATAACTTTTTTTTAAGTGCACACGTGCGGCAAATAAATTGATTGTTGGCCTAAAGAGTTGAAGGGCATAAGAAAGTGATGAAAAATTATTCTTTAGCAAGCACGTACACACACACACTGCAAGTCCACCTGGATGGAAGCCACAACATTGTAAATGGTCCTAATATGTAAATAGATGGTCACAGAATGCATTCATCCGTGTTAATAAGTCACATCATTGCACCTTGTGTTCCACTGAGTTAGCACTATGCTTCACAATTAATCATTGTGCATTGTTGTTGTTTTATTATTATTATTATTATTATTATTATTATTATTATTATTATTATTATTATTATTATTATTATTATTATTATAGGATACAACTCTCCTCCTTTTCTTCCTCTTGGAGTCTCGGTCTCGTCTCTCTCTGCGAGAGCTCACATTGTTCATGGCGGACCCTCGGGAGGAATGAGTGGACGCTGACGAGCGTACGTCTTCACCCTGCCATGAAAACAGGGTCACAGAACAGCATAGTAGACGTCAGATCACACCAATAGCATGCATGCTCTAAATGTGTAAGGGCTTTCCAAACGATACCCACAAGGAACACACACTGCTCAGGACACCTCTCGGTGGCAGGCATTCTCCGGCAGCTATAAAAATGCACGTTTTTCACAAAAAGCCACCAAAATCTATCAAGCCCACTGGCTATCATTGCCAATGTCCACATACTCCAGCAATAAATGACCCACCAATGTTGAAGCTCTTGTTGGGATAAGCCACACCCCACATGGTGCATGCGTGTGTGCACATATGGTGCAGTGCATTAGTGTTATGTTGATACTGTATGAGTGCCTGCCACCAATTTACATGTGATTGCAGGTTAGTGATGTGATTTGTGATGCAATTAGCACTATGCACGTCCACTCACTGGCACATGCAATGGAGGATGAAGTAACCAGAAATCGCCGCCCCCCCCCCCCCCCCCTGTCACCTTGATTTTTACCTTTTGATGATGGGATGAAAGGTGTGAGCCAGTAGGAGGGATGTCTTGGTCTGAACCATTGCCGTCTGCTTCAAATGGATCCAACTTATTCATAAGCTTCTTGAACTGGAGAGGGGCAGAGAGACAGAGAGAGTTTTATTGCAGGTGCTGATGAACCACAACAAGGTGTTTACAGAGTAAGCCAACGAACATGATGTACTTAACCAAGGCTGACCTCTGACCTTACAGAGCCAACTCTATGAAAAAGTCTCACGTTGGAACTGGCTGAGAGACAGCACAGACAGTCATATAGAGACAGCACAGACAGTCATATAGAGACAGCACAGACAGTCATATAGAGACAGCACAGTCATATAGACACGGCACAGTCATATAGACACAGCACAGTCATATAGACACAGCACAGTCATATAGACACAGCACAGTCATATAGACACAGCACAGTCATATAGACACAGCACAGTCATATAGACACGGCACAGTCATATAGACACAGCACAGTCATATAGACACAGCACAGTCATATAGACACAGCACAGTCATATAGACACAGCACAGTCATATAGACACAGCACAGTCATATAGACACGGCACAGTCATATAGACACAGCACAGTCATATAGGCACGGCACAGTCATATAGACACAGCACAGTCATATAGACACAGCACAGTCATATAGACACAGCACAGTCATATAGACACAGCACAGTCATATAGACACAGGACAGTCATATAGACACGGCACAGTCATATAGACACGGCACAGTCATATAGACACAGCACAGTCATATAGACACAGCACAGTCATATAGACACAGCACAGTCATATAGACACAGCACAGTCATATAGACACAGCACAGTCATATAGACACAGCACAGTCATATAGACACAGCACAGTCATATAGACACAGCACAGTCATATAGGCACAGCACAGTCATATAGACACAGCACAGTCATATAGACACAGCACAGTCATATAGACACAGCACAGTCATATAGACACAGCACAGTCATATAGACACAGGACAGTCATATAGACACAGCACAGTCATATAGACACGGCACAGTCATATAGACACAGCACAGTCATATAGACACAGCACAGTCATATAGACACGGCACAGTCATATAGACACGGCACAGTCATATAGACACAGCACAGTCATATAGACACAGCACAGTCATATAGACACGGCACAGTCATATAGACACGGCACAGTCATATAGACACAGTACAGTCATATAGACACAGCACAGTCATATAGACACAGCACAGTCATATAGACACAGTACAGTCATATAGACACAGCACAGTCATATAGACACGGCACAGTCATATAGACACAGCACAGTCATATAGACACGGCACAGTCATATAGACACGGCACAGTCATATAGACACGGCACAGTCATATAGACACGGCACAGTCATATAGACACGGCACAGTCATATAGACACAGCACAGTCATATAGACACAGCACAGTCATATAGACACAGTACAGTCATATAGACACAGCACAGTCATATAGACACAGCACAGTCATATAGACACAGCACAGTCATATAGACACAGCACAGTCATATAGACACGGCACAGTCATATAGACACAGCACAGTCATATAGACACAGCACAGTCATATAGACACAGCACAGTCATATAGACACGGCACAGTCATATAGACACGGCACAGTCATATAGACACGGCACAGTCATATAGACACAGCACAGTCATATAGACACAGCACAGTCATATAGACACAGCACAGTCATATAGACACAGCAGAGTCATATAGACACGGCACAGTCATATAGACACAGCACAGTCATATAGACACAGCACAGTCATATAGACACAGCACAGTCATATAGACACAGCACAGTCATATAGACACGGCACAGTCATATAGACACAGCACAGTCATATAGACACGGCACAGTCATATAGACACGGCACAGTCATATAGACACGGCACAGTCATATAGACACGGCACAGTCATATAGACACAGCACAGTCATATAGACACAGCACAGTCATATAGACACGGCACAGTCATATAGACACAGCACAGTCATATAGACACAGCACAGTCATATAGACACAGCACAGTCATATAGACACAGCACAGTCATATAGACACAGCACAGCCATATAGACACGGCACAGTCATATAGACACAGCACAGTCATATAGACACGGCACAGTCATATAGACACAGTCATATAGACACAGCACAGTCATATAGACACAGCACAGTCATATAGACACAGCACAGTCATATAGACACAGCACAGTCATATAGACACAGCACAGTCATATAGACACGGCACAGTCATATAGACACGGCACAGTCATATAGACACAGCACAGCCATATAGACACAGCACAGTCATATAGACACAGCACAGTCATATAGACACAGCACAGTCATATAGACACAGCACAGTCATATAGACACAGCACAGCCATATAGACACAGCACAGTCATATAGACACAGCACAGTCATATAGACACAGCACAGTCATATAGACACGGCACAGTCATATAGACACGGCACAGTCATATAGACACAGCACAGTCATATAGACACAGCACAGTCATATAGACACGGCACAGTCATATAGACACAGCACAGTCATATAGACACGGCACAGTCATATAGACACAGCACAGTCATATAGACACAGCACAGTCATATAGACACAGCACAGTCATATAGACACAGCACAGTCATATAGACACGGCACAGTCATATAGACACGGCACAGTCATATAGACACAGCACAGTCATATAGACACAGCACAGTCATATAGACACGGCACAGTCATATAGACACAGCACAGCCATATAGACACGGCACAGTCATATAGACACAGCACAGTCATATAGACACAGCACAGTCATATAGACACAGCACAGTCATATAGACACAGCACAGTCATATAGACACAGCACAGTCATATAGACACAGCACAGTCATATAGACACAGCACAGTCATATAGACACAGCACAGTCATATAGACACAGCACAGTCATATAGACACAGCACAGTCATATAGACACAGCACAGTCATATAGACACAGCACAGTCATATAGACACAGCACAGTCATATAGACACAGCACAGTCATATAGACACGGCACAGTCATATAGACACAGCACAGTCATATAGACACAGCACAGTCATATAGACACAGCACAGTCATATAGACACAGCACAGTCATATAGACACAGCACAGTCATATAGACACAGCACAGTCATATAGACACAGCACAGTCATATAGACACAGCACAGTCATATAGACACAGCACAGTCATATAGACACAGCACAGTCATATAGACACGGCACAGTCATATAGACACGGCACAGTCATATAGACACGGCACAGTCATATAGACACAGCACAGTCATATAGACACAGCACAGTATAGGACACAGCACAGTATATAGACACAGCACAGTCATATAGACACAGCACAGTCATATAGACAGTATAGACCCAGCACAGTCATATAGACAAGGCACAGTCATATAGACACAGCACAGTCATATAGACCACAGGCACCTGTCATATAGACACAGCACAGTCATATAGACACAGCATTCAGTCATATAGACACAGCAGCAGTCATATAGACACAGCACAGTCATTATAGACACAGCACAGTCATATAGACACAGGCACAGTCATATAGAGCACAGCACAGTCATATAGACACAGACACAGCACAGTCATATAGACACAGCACAGTCATATAGACACAGCACAGTCATATAGACACAGCACAGTCATATAGACACGCACAGTCATATAGACACAGCACAGTCATATAGACACAGCACAGTCATATAGACACAGCACAGTCATATAGACACAGCACAGTCATATAGACACAGCACAGTCATATAAGCACAGTCATATAGACACAGCACAGTCATATAGACACAGCACAGTCATATAGACACAGGCACAGTCATATAGACACAGCACAGTCATATAGACACAGCACAGTCATATAGACACAGCACAGTCATATAGACACAGCACAGTCATATAGACACAGCACAGTCATATAGACACAGCACAGTCATATAGACACAGCACAGTCATATAGACACAGCACAGTCATATAGACACAGCACAGTCATATAGACACAGCACAGTCATATAGACACAGCACAGTCATATAGACACAGCACAGTCATATAGACACAGCACAGTCATATAGACACAGCACAGTCATATAGACACAGCACAGTCATATAGACACGAGCACAGTCATATAGACACAGCACAGTCATATAGACACAGCACAGTCATATAGACACAGCACGGCAGTCTGCACAGTCATAGACACAGCACAGTCAT